>JAIPMN010022282.1:0-13407 GCA_020650975.1 Apostichopus californicus | reverse complement strand
TTTTTTTTTTTTTTTTTTTTTTTTTTTACTGCGCGTCGCAAAGTAGCCGGGTCATGTACGTGCAGTAGGCGGGTCATTTGACCCGGGTCCCGGCTACTAACGAAAACCCTGCTACTGTAGCAGTGGTCTAATTTTTGCTCGGCTGAATGTAACGATTTTCCCGCCTAAACCATCAAATGTTCTTATATTCTCCCAACTGATGACTGAAAGTGAGGGGGAGGCCATGGTCCCCCCCACACCCCACCCCCTCCTGCCTTGGGCACACCTGATAACTAGTGCATTGGCCGTACCTAATGAGAAATATTTTTTAAGTGAATAGCAGAAACTAATGAAGAGAATACGACCAAATATGACAACATTAAAGAATCGTTTGGCTTTAATATAGAACAGTTAGATTTAAGCCAATGACGTTACAGGGATTAAGCTCATCTGCAGGCAAAAGCACAAGATTTATAACGCTAAGGTCACTCAGGTTTAAATATTTCTTTGCCAAAGTAGCAACTATGTAGAAGGTAATTTACCTTTACCAGGTAACAGCTTTGTAGCAAAGGCAACATTCTTACCAAATAGGTTCTAGGCTGACCCACTTGCTACGAATGTGTCAGAAACATAGTTCACGGTCGATTTGAAAACTAACAGACCTGCCATTGAGGATATTAAAATATATGATAAAAATGTCACAAACAAAAAAACATTTTGTTTTGCTCAAGGGCGTATTTCGCATGGGCAACCGAGATTTGATTTTGCAAATTACAGAGTAAGGGGGACAACATGTGACGATAGTATCAAACAGATTTCTCAGGTTTAGCGAGGTATATTAAACTACCTGAACCTGGTGAACATAATTAATATTACAGAGATAGGCCACAAACAGTACCTCACTACTAACAAATATGATTGACGTTATAGAAAATTATTGGTTCTTGAAATTCTGAGAAGGAAACCAAAAGCAAATATATTATATCTGACTCAAAATATTAAAGCTAAGGTAGGACAGAGAATAAGAGATGAAGAAAGCATGTCCGACCACATTTTGAGATAAGCGCAATCTGAACCGATTATAACATTAATTATTTAATTCTCGAGAGTGAAAGGTGGACCTAATCAACCTTTCCTCTGCCGTGTGGAAGCACAATTCAAGTGGTACGCCACACACTGATCGGACGGCCTTCAGAGATAGTGTTTTTTCCAAATTTCTGCTCGATACTGACGACCAAAACATGACAGCTGCGAGTGACCAAATGCAGAAAGCAGGTCAGTTCAGGCTACGAATCGTGACAAACCTTTGAAGTCCACTCCTACCCCCTATTATGAATAAGCAACACCCCCTTTGGTCTATAACAAAGAGCACCCACCTACCCGAAATGAATGTGAACGTCGAATGGACATGTTCCAGCCTCGATCGAATATAAAAGAGATTGTGCTGATGGATCAGTTAAGAGCGCTAATGAATGAAGACAACAGGAGCTTCTGACAAACCTTCAACTAGATAAAACAGACGACTGTCCTCCTAAACAAATCAACTCGCACGATTCCCACAGCTGCGTAGCTCCGAAAACTGTTAGCTTCCAAGGCCAGGCTTAACTAACCTCTCCACTAAAGCTGTTACAGCCACTCGTCCTCCCATTTTTGAGAGCCTTGATTTTTTAAGTGAGTCCAGACTTTAAAATTTTTTTTTTAAAAAATGGCTAAATTTATTGAGGGCCACTTGCTGCCAGTAGTGTTTCTAAGCCACATATCCTTTCCTGCTACAATTATTACCCCTGTAGCATTTTACTTTAGCACGGTGGGAGGGGGGTGGTGTGGGACGAAAGATTGCCTCTGGGCGACCATTAATTTAATCTATTCTGGTGGCCTTTAAGATCCACGGTCCGCATTAACGTCTAAAGTGAAAGATAAACATGTAGATAATGGGACAGTTTGCTGGGATGTAATATCTTTGGTCAACAGTTTGCTTGCCTCTCACCCCGGTAGGTTATCAGACCCTCCTGTAGAGGGGTGTTGGGGACACCCACCACCAAGTGAAATGGGACACCGATGGGTACATCACCACACCCCCTCAGGGATCTAAATATTGACATATGCAGCCAAAATTGAAAAACAGACTAAAGGCATATTAGTATTGGATCAAATTAGTTTGGGATGTTATTACTAAACTAGAAAGCTGACTAGTTACAGTCTACATAAATTTCCTGGTCAATTGTTCTAGATACATATATAGACAAAGGATTTAATCATGCTAAGATGTAACATCTTTAAGCAATTTTTTTTTTAATTGATTATTATACAAATTTGTTGTGCTTTTTGATACTAAAATCCCATATAAAACAACGTAAATCATTAGCTTGGCAATAAGTAGTGGAACTTGACACAAATTCATCATTTTTCTGGTCAAGTGCTCTAGATATATCTAGACACAAGATGATCGTGCTAAGCTGCAACAACTTTAAGCAATTTTTTTTAATTGATTGTGATACAAATTTGTTGTGCTTTTTGATACTTAAATCCCATAACAACGTAATTCATTAACTGGGCAAAAGGAATTCGTGGAAGTTGAACCAAATTCATATAATTGCTTGATTGACCATTGACCCATTTTGGTGGGAATAGGCCAGTAATGCTGCCAAAAATACCTCAAAAATACCTTGCACAGTTGAAAGGGATACCCTGGTGGTGGCTGGAAAATTTTGCTTTACAAAATATGCTGGGGAAAAAAATGACGTTTTGATACGTTTTCATAGCTTTCTCATAACATTTAGAACATGAAAAATGAGGCCAAGCGCTGGACGATAAATTACATTGGCAATTTTAGGAGTCTGTGCTCGAAATGACTGCATGATGAGGAAGAACTGGTCACTCTATCTTTTGTTCTTTCATAGGGGGCCGGGTTTTGATCTATTCGCACACGTTCTGCTTTTCTTATAGACACCATTTCTTCTCCTTCTGCTCAGAATCTTAAGCTTCTTTTGTTTCTCCATTTCTAATCTAAGTCGCTCTTTATTCGCATCAATTAAACTGTAATCTTTTCTGACTCTGTTTTTCTGTCCACGAAAGTATCGAAATAAAATCTGGAAATCGTAGCTTTGTTCCTTGAACAAACGGGGTTCACTCAGCAAACAGGAAGTAACCATATTCAACTGCTAGCTTAAGCAAACAAGTCATCAGTCTTGCCCTGCCTGGCCCACCCACCCCCCCCCCCCCAAATATGCTAGAAAGCAATCTTGTAGTGAGGCCATAGTCATATCCATAGTTTAGCATATTGTTTGGCTGGACGTTTAGTCACTCTCAAGAATTAGTACTCATACTTTTACTTCCAGGGTAATTTTTGGAAATCTGGTAACAAAATGGTTACTAGTGCATGATTAAGTACTCGTACTCATGTTTAGAGCCTTCTCTTACTTGAACTTCTTTTGGAAGGCTCCCCCTACACCTTCACTCTCCCACCCCCTTCCCCTGCCTCTTCCCTCCCCCTCCCCCCCAGGTTGATAAGCATCACTCACTTTCACCCAAAATCATTCTTCACTTTTCTAATCGCCAGGTTCCTCAACATTTCAGATATTTATCAGATATAAATATATTTTTGAGCGCACCAGACCAATTACCCTCATTCTCTATGACAGTCTGATAGTGTACCATTTCTACAGAGGAGGCTAAGGGTCACCCTAGATATTTCCACTCTCATTTACCTCAACCATGATATCAGGGCTATTGAACTCCCCTTACCCTGAAAAACATGGGATCCGAATACACCTGTTGGGAATTTAAATTTGGCAAGGGAGGTTTACTTTCAGAAAGTTTGTAAGTGACACCCTATTATCGAACCTGTCGTAAGCTAAATCTGGAGAATGAATTGAATTACCGAGAGAACAACAAGAATCAAACATAATGTCACAGAGACACTTGCAATTTCTTAACTCGCTAGCTCGGACCTCAAGACAAAAGACAGCATGCGACTGATTGGTCGTAGAATTAAACATCCATTGAATGGCTTCAAACAAATATCTAAAGCAACAGCTACTGATTAGCCCTGCCTTGAGTGCAGTAACCATGGTAACTTAAAGCAGCTGGGTGTGGATGCAATATGACGACTAGTCGACTACCATGTTCATACATTATGAGCTTTAAAGTTAGTTAGTTAGATTAGTTTGTTTGTTTGTATGGTTGTTTGTTTATTTGTATTATAATGTTATATTCACACATGTGTATTGTTCATTCCTCAACAGAGTCCCAATTACTTCATACTAAGTATCAAAACTAACCCTTGTATAAACACCACACTAGTTTCATCATGACCTATGATAATCAGCTATGACATATGATAATCATTTATGACTTTTAATAATCTAACACAACTTAAGTACTACTAATTAGAACACCATACACTATATTTTTAAAATCTACCATAATATATTATAATCTATTGTGAATCATTATAAGTTATTATAGAAATTAATTATCTACTATGACTCTATTATAATTGGTCATAGGACTTAACAATTATTTCCCAGCTCTGCAATAAGTTTGCATAACAAATCAAAAACTACTTCAAACGTTACTCACATGTGAAACATGATTCATGGTAAACACTTCATGAAGAGAAACATCATAATTTAATTCATTGTATTAGTAAGTGTATCCTGTTTCCCCCACAATCTGTTGTCTTACAATGTGGAAGAGAGTTTGAATGTTACGAAGCAAAACTTTTTCTATTTCGGTACCTATCTTTCAATTCGTTGGCAAAAATAAGACATTTCGTTTCAAATTTGACAACCACAGCTAAAATCTATGTTCTCACAAGGTCAGTGTAGTAACCAGCTTTTGACTCTCCATTCAGAACCACACTTTATACAACACCCACAATTGTCAGAACAAGAGCATTATGTTACAAATCCGAGTATAGAATAATGCTCAGGTGAGAAGAACATTGTTTACACTTTAATATTGTTAATCTGCGCAGTGACTGGTTTGATGTTTCTGACATGTATGTACATGGGCCAAACACTCACACGCCCCCGCCCCCATGAGGCACTACGATAGTTTACAGTAACCGTTTCTCACGCTGATAAAGATCGAAACCTTAACGAAACTCGCAAAAAAGGGACTCAAAATTAGATGCACATTTACTACTAAGTGATTTTAGAAACAAAAGTCTAAAGTATTGAGTATTGACCTTTGACCTTCCATATCCAATTCAGCATGAGGTAGACCTCAAAGTCCAAGAGGCTAACCTAGTTAATTTAGCTAACTGGGTCAAACATATTGGTTTACAAGTAAGGAATGGCAATTTTATTTGTCTCTGCTTGTTCAAGGAAGTTATCGGATATATACAAAACTGAAGGGTTCATTTTGCTCTCAGGCCATTTAGTTCAGCGCACAGGTACTCACTGCATGTACAAAAACCATCGTTGGTGCATGCATACTGTTCCGCAACGGGAAAAATAACTGCAGTATCACTCCTTGGATCTAAATGGATTATTCTGCACAATTTATATGTTTTTTGGGCCTACAGATCTCACCATCCTATCAGGTTTGGAACTAATCATTTATAAGTGAGCAATTTTACTTATTTTAAATAAGTATCTTTTGCAAACGTGGTGCCAAGAAGCAAAGTGGTGCAGTTTCATTGAATAATTTTAATATCTAATGGGAGAAAATACCTCCGAGATGGACAGACGTTTACTGTAGTTGCCGAAGATGTTAGCTCTCTGGGAGATTGATAAAGGTAGTTATTAAGAAGGTTAATTCGTCCATCGATGATATTTGTCAATATTTGCATCAACCAATTCACGTATATCGATTCTTGAACTAAATGATAACGTGTCTTGTAAAGTAAATATCAGCTATTAACAGAAACCATCATCTTATATTAATATTCATAAAGAACAATAAAGAACCAATCATATTATTTTAATGGAGAGAGATGATACTAGTGCATCAAAAGGAAATATTACCTCATAGACAAAAGTTCAATTTATGGTGTTTTTACACTTGATTGCGACTTTCTATCAGCGTAACAAAATCATGCTATATTCTGGGTAAACTCCCGAATCTAAGTATCTAACTACTGGAAATTCATGGAACTACGAGGAACATTGTCGAGAACTATCTGGTTGTTCCTGATTATAGAGTTTCAACTGTTCAATCCAACCAGAAACTTTTCTGCCCCAGAAACCAGGGGTATAGCTAGACTTCTGTTTTAAGGGGCTTCCAATTATTTTCTAGGGGTGGGGGAGAAGGGCAGGCATGACCTATTTTCTATCAAATAAAAGTGAGGGAGGCATGACAGATATTTGGGAGGGGCCAAGCCCCTTAGGGTTATGTCACTGCCCACAACTCAATACAATGTTTCATCATTTCATTCTAAAATCGTTGACAATGTTTGCTTAAATTCATCATTTTATCATCCCTTATAGTAGAAAATATGTCCCAAAATTGTAACAATAATTTTACAGCCAAATATGAAGAACCAAATCCCCTTCTTCCCTGGCACAATACAAATGAGTTAACATTGGGCGAGCTAAGAGCAGCAGACTGTGACAAATTCACAGCAACTTCAGGTGAAAAAAAAACAAGGTCTGATATATGTATATAAATTTTTTTTTAGTGGATTCCGGTAAATGGGCCAACGTCTGACTACACTTTGGTCTATTACAGAGGTTACTTTAGTGTATTGGCGTATGTTGCACTCAGTTCCAGATACTCCCTAGGAACAAAATATCTTGTCTAAACGTGTATGGGGTCGTTATTGTTTCTCTTTCAAGTTCTGATCTCAGAAGTAATCTTATTCTCACGTCCTATATGCTGGATGATTTCACTCAATTATTACGGAAAGCGTGATTTTAAGTTCGGATATTTGTGATATTAAATGCTACTGTCATTTACGAATTGTTGGGAAGAGACGCAGGTTTAAATGTGCAGTGGAGTACATAGTTCCATTCCTGACATGTGGCTCCAACCACCTAGATTTACTTTAAGCACCCCCCTCCTTCCCCCTCCCCAAGGCCCTCCCCCACCGCTGCTAGTAATATCTTACCTTGTAAATCTCTTAAATCCTTGTTTGCACTAGCTAAAGAAAAGTTTTACTTTGCTGTAAATGCCACCTCTACAGAGGTGCTAAATAAGCTTATAAAATTTTGATCCCCAGGTTTTGGATCTGGCTGAGGAGAATCAACTAACCGAACTAGATTTTTTTTTTTGAATTTGTCCGTGGAATTTGTATTTGTCACAGTCTCAACATTTTGGCTGCCTGAAACTTTTGAATAGTGGAAAAAGCCCTTGTCCAATGCAAACTAGAAAGTTTCAAACATTTTTGTATTCCCTCTTAATGAAACTAAATTTGACTAGTCAAGCTAAAGATTTAAATTATGTATGGAGGTTTTGCATCAAAAATAGCATATACCGGTGCTGTGGCCGAATGGATAAAGGCATTTGAAGCAAATGAGGCTTAGCAAACGGGAGTAAGGTGGGTTTTTCATCCAAGAGCAATCTACAGTTTTCCCATCTGAAATGACTTTATAGATAAGATTCCAGATTTGAGTTAAAATGTTAAATTGGAAGCCACCCGACATGTAAGTCATAATCCATAAGCCCTTGCGGGTTTCTCCCACATTTATGGTCGCTTAAGCGTCATATGATTATTATTATTCTTATTATAGTTATTAGGTTCCTAACTTGATGACAATAATAACAGCCCACACTTTATATACAACCAAAGCAGGCTGAGCCAACCTAATTTCTTTTCCTTTTTTTTTTTTTTTTTTTTACGAAAAAGTTCCAGTTTTAGGTCAAATGTCGATATTTGATTTGAGCATATTTCGACGTCGTTATCTACAAAAGATAAATCTGAATTCTGAGACGTTAATTATGCAATAAACTAATGGAGGAAAGGAACTCTTGCTTTCAAAGTAATGTCACCACAAATGTGCTCCCTAAAAATGGTGTATATTTAAAGTCATTTCCAATCCCTCTTTCAAACTGGCATGTGGAAACAATGCCACAACGATATACTATCTATATATATATAGATGTATATTTATCGTGCTACAGAATTTGCAGAATTCTCTCGTTAGCGCCCAGTCTCCAGTGATCGCATTCTCGGTGCAGTGCATCATGGGTATATGATTTTTAATATCGGTTACGATCACCAGCAGCGTCTCTGAAAGGCTCGCATTTGTTTACGACAGCCGGAGCCGCGGGAAGCCTTCTGTCTTATAGTTTGCCATTGTGACCCATCTGACAAGTTAATGTTCGTTCCGCAGATGAAATTTTGCCTATCAAAAGAAAACTCAGGGACCGCCCGGGTGGAGGGTGGCTATACCTATCGCGGCAAAAAATGCGCCTTGACCCAAAGGTCAATTTTCTATTCTGTAAGGCACAAAGGGGGAAAAGTATTGCTGTCTGCAAATATAAAGGAATAGATAGAAAAGCCAAACGTGGTCGACGTGCCGCTATTATTCACATCCCCATGCGCCTCAGGAAGAAATAGAAGAGATGGAATGATCTGCACGTAGGCGACAAGGGGGGTGTCTTGAACCCTCCAATTAAAGACACAATACCTGAAGGTCAGTGAAGGTCACTGGTGCCCTAGGTAACCAATGTAGAACACTCCCCATGTAGCATTCTGTGCCACACAGCAAGGCGCACATCCGTGTTAATAGGAGACTGATGTATGTGGTTCAGTAATTACACAGCATAGATAACGGCCTGGACGGAAAGCGGAATGGCCAAATTAAGGACATGAGTAGTCAAAGAATATAGTTTAAGTGAAGAAAGAGCCTTAACCTCCACAAGGCTTATGAATTTGACATATAAGATATATATTTAATGTGTACCAGAATGCCAACAAAAATCTAATAACCAAATATGTAAATGAGCTGAAAGATATGTACATGCTATATATGCCAGTGTAAATATCTGCCACATATCATATCTTACATCTGCCACATATCAGTTTACCTTATGGATCTTTTAGGATGTGTACATATCCTTAAAGATGAGGATGTACCTTAGTATGTGGACATATATCCTTTAGGGTGTGGACATATCCTTTAGGATCAGGGTATATCCTTTATGATGTGGGCATATCCTTTAAGATGAAGATACATCCTTTAGGGTGTGGACATATCCTTTAAGATGTGTACATATCGTTTAAGATGGGGTATGTCCTTTAGGATGTGGACATATCCTTTAGGATATGGACATATCCTACAGGTCATGGGTATATCTTTCACAACATCATTACATCTGGTGAGTATTTTGGTGTTCCATAGCACACTGTGGTTTGTCTATAAACTAATATATACCTTCAAAAGAAACTTCTTTTGTTGCATCTGTGCCACTATATTCCATGTGAACACTACAATACAAGCAGAATGTCATTGAACACACCCAATCAAGATGTCACCACTTGAGGTAAATAATGCCAAACCTAGTAATATACAGAGAGCCATGAGGTGTCCCATTCCCAAAATGAAGAGTGGAAATGAACTTGAACGTTGTTAATACCGTTGTACTCATTCATGTAGTTTAACCAGTCAGTCCGCACAATTTGAAACTTTGAACTTCAAATCATGAGGAGTCTATAAAACAAGAACACTTTTAATTGTTTAACCGGGTAAATTTCAAAGATTTATCATTAAACATGTATCTCACTTTCAAGAAGTTTTGAATAGACTACAAATCCAAGGCCCCCTTCTTTTAAGAAACTCAACCCAAACCATGGAAGTGCTAGCTACCTTGAGATAAAGTTTTGAAGTTTCAAAGATTTTTTTCAAGGGAGAGTCAGGCGTCATTGATACTTGAGCCCAGCCTTTAACCAAAACTCTACCCGACCACCGAGTAAATATGCTGCAATATCGCTCAATATGGCTGCGAGCTACAGAGTCAGTTCAAAATGAAGTCAAAATCAACAATACTTGCCTCAGTTTGGTTTTCCCTCAAAATTGTTAGTCCACAAAGGAAGGAAGAATAACAAACCCTCTGGCATATTGAGTATCAAATAGCAGAGGTTTTGGACTGGTTGCTATTTTGGGTATCGCAGTAAGTGTGTTAGGCCTAATGGCAATAGACAGGTTACCATGTTAAACAGGCTGCGATCTACAGGACAGAGTAGGCCACCACCCTGACAGTGTTTTCCTTACCGAGGAGGGGCTTCCAACCTGGTTAGGAGATATCACAGCAAATTATCCTTTTGTTTCAGGGACAGAAGGATGGTTAACAAGGTCCTTTCCCTCTCTGGTTTACAGACCTGTTCAGAAATGGGTTAAATTCTCTCTTTTCATCAGAATTATCACTTCTTGTTGGAGTCCGACAGATACTGACAGGGATCAGCTGTATTAGGAGACAAAAAACGAGCAAAACAGTGAGATTTTGATAGTGTCATTAACAACTCTGACTAACAAATGCTGAATTGCACATACCGTTAGCCTTTGCAATCACCAACGTTATCAGAGTATATAGAGAAAATGGATAAAATACCTTGTTACCGAAAACACAAACAGACACCAATCAGACACATATCGAGCACACAGATCTTCATCACACCAGTGAATCACAATATGACTGTCATTGGAACAACGAAGACAACATTCTACGTTGGGGGGGAGGGGGAACGATGACCTTTAAGTACCAAACAAGTGGACTTTTCAGAATATTTAAATGCTTGCTTTTAATGTTTTTTGTCAGTTTCTAATTTAGCGAGGACATTTTGGGTGATTAGGCTGCATGCACAAGTCTTCTTAAAAATACTCTGATCTTTAAACTTGTTTTACGCATGGGAAGAAAAAAGTTCAAAGAAGAAGCAGTTTATGAATGAAATATGAGAAATGTGTTCTAGTTAGGATATAGGATTTTTCATTTTGAGGTCAGTGCTTCAGATTTCATGTCAGCCAAAAACTTTTGTTCAAAGTTTTAATAACTTCTTCACATCAAAACAGCATTACAGAACACCTATAGAATTATGTATCCCCAACAACGTTTAATTAAGGGCATTCCGGGGGAGGGATTCGGTCGGTCATGTTGACATTTCAGTTAACTGCAGTCTGCATCATCAAGCAACGACACTTTAAGAATTTCTAAGGGGGTAGGCAATGCACTGTGGGATGCGAAAGCCATGTTCACATACTTGGAAAGCCAATAAGGTAAACAGCGATAAAAGTCGCATCAAAAGGGACTTGTTTGATTTCTCTACAGGTAAGACCACCATCTATTGTTCCACACAAAGAACTTTGTGTAACTTTGGGGTCAATAGGCAGCACTTTTTCTTCAACTGGGCAAACAGATTTAGAACCCACCTTTATCAGGAACAAACACTCATCTAATACCACTTCTTTATACAGTAGACAATAAAAGATTAGGAAGTACCACCCCCTTATTTCTCAAACAGTAGAATATCTAAAGGAATCAAATAGGTTTAAAGGGATTGTTTGGGTCCACCATACTGAACCAGGCTGTGGACACAGCAGAGTTCAGCATGGCATGTATGTACCGCTCATAGTGATAGTTTGGTTCAATGTACTGGATATATACACAAATACAGTTTAGTGTGCAATGTTTACTAAATATTGTTTGGGTCGAACAATACTGCCTGTGAAAACAAATAAAATTTCAGTATGAATGTTGTACTTGGATGAAATCCAAAACTGGTTAACCGCAAACTTGAATTTTTAGATGTTCATTCAAAAGGAAACAATCACCTTTGGTTTGTGGCACAACTGAATTGAAATTTCAAACAAGTTTCATGTGTCATTTTAGCAAGGAATTGCCAGGTGACCACCTCAGACTTTACTGAAACTTTAGTTATATTATACACATAATGTAGTCACATAAACATTTAGCTCTGTATTAACCAAAGTTGTCCAGATATTACAGCCCTCCAGCACCTATTGCAGATATTTCACTGAAATGTGGTCACTGTGAGGGCCAACTTTGGACACTACTAACTTTTCATTGCAATAAATTATGAAGCTCAGAACTAATTTTTGGGGTTATTCTTTGCCAAGCATTCAGAATCTAATGTCAAACCAGCAACAACTATCTCATTTTCAAAGCTTAATGCATCTAAAGCTCAAACTTTCACTTCAAGAAATAGTGTTTTATTATTTTTTTGGGGGGGGGGGGAGAGGCTATTTTTCAAGACCCTTGGTAATTGCAGTATCTCAAACCAACAACTGAGTATTTTCTGGTCATAGAGATATTACCAAGATCATAGGCGTAGGAGCCTCATTTGATTTGGGGGGGCTGTAACGACTTGCCCGAAAAATATAACCAAAATTTTTCGCGCGCTCAGCGCGCGTTCCACATGTTCATATCATAAAGGCATTCTTCGGTTATTACATCGCATGCCAATAACATATATCCTTTTCCGTGTTATTACCCTTCCATATTGGTTATAATTATTGGGGAAGTCGTTACAACAATAATGATAATAATAATATAAGTGTTACCATTGAGAAACACATTGCAAATTCTTTCAGTAGGTGCCAGTGGTGGAGCTACAGTAGGGGTATTGGTCGGGGGGGGAGAGAATGATCTGTAGGGGCGCTTTCGACACTATCTAAGCGGAGCGCCACCACCGGTTGGCGCGGAGCGTACAGAAAGATACACTCTAGATCGCCGGAAATGACCCTTTCCAGGCCTTGGTAATTTGCAGATAAACGAAGAATAATTAGGTGTCATCGCCATTTGTCAGAAAATTGCACCAATAAAATGTGACAAATGTCAATAGGTATTTGAGAGCGCAATAAAAAAGTCAATAATCGCGAATAAGTAAAAAGTGGTAAAAAGCTGAAAAGGGCGCCAGCAGTCCATTTGAGTCCGTCAGGTGGGCATCCGCCCCCCCTGACTGTATGGACGCTCCGCCACTGGTAGGTGCCCGAAAAATTCTCAGCATATTGCCCAAATTTTCACCAAAAAAATTGAAAACACACTGCAAATTATTATTCTTTCAGTAGGTGCCCGAAAAATTCTTAGCATATTGCCCGAATTTTCACCAAAAAATTTGAAAAACACATTGCAAATTATTCTTCTTTGAGTAGGTGCTCGAAAAATTCTCAGCATATTGCCCGAATTTTCACCAAAAATTGAAAAACACATTGCAAATTATTATTCTTTCAGTAGATGCCCGAAAAATTCTCAGCATATCGCCGAATTTTCACCAAAAAAAAATTAAAAACACACTGCAAATTATTCTTCTTCCAGTAGGTGCCCGAAAAATTCTCAACATATTGCCCGAATTTTCACCAAAAAATATGGTTGGGGGGGCTGCAGCCCCCCCAGCCCCCCCGCCTCCTACGCCTATGACTCACAATAACAACATCTGCTCACAGTTGTATATGCAAATTATAGGCTAGGCCTAAGTTTATGTGCTATATAATAGTGCTGTAGGCTTAGTGTACGTCTGTGTGGTTT
>JAIPMN010022280.1:0-14728 GCA_020650975.1 Apostichopus californicus | reverse complement strand
GGGGGGGGGGGGGCGAAGGGCCATCAAACTAGCCATGTTTTTAATATCACTGAGAATAAAATTATATTTGGTAGCAAGACTGACTGTGTTTGCAATGTAGCATCATTAGCCATACAGTGATCAGAAGCCACACTTAGTAACAGTACTAGCCACACACTGTAACACTATTACTTATACCATTCAAAAAAATAACACAATAGTTCATGACTAGCATGGGTACATAACAAATCACTACATACTATGGATGAGATGAAGTAAATTAAATAGTTTTTACCCAGAATTAAAAGAAAAAGAGAAGGAACATCAGATGTGACTGGTGAAGTACACTAGAGTTGTATCAATTTGGTAAAGAAATGTGACCAGATAGCTAATGGTCTGTGCTAGAAAAACTGAAATCAGAGAGCAATTTTCTTTAAGAGAAATAAAGTAAATTGGCTTTACTTTTTCCTCTGGGCTACAATGAGGAGATGAAGCTAATCCCATGAGGAGAGACCAGAGGTTGTTCCTGACATAAATGATGAAGTCGGGGTAGTCTCTCATGCCATCCTCCAACAAGTCCAACATCCAACCTCTCTCCATTTCATGCTATGAATACAAACCAGAAAAAAAGTATGATTAATTAAATAAAAAATGAAAATAAAAAAAGAACAAGAGAATGGAGTCTGAAATTTGTGCAAAAATTCATAAAAAAAGGCCTTGCTGTGTGCAGCTGTTTGCAATATATGTTGATAAACATACACAATTTTTAAAAATCTAACAACAGCTTTTAAAACGCTATTGCTTAAATTGAAAATCAGCTGGCTAAAATCAAGTTCCCACTGGCATTCTCTTATAAAATGACAAATGTGTAAAAGTAAGTTGGCCTGACTTTTCGATCCTAGCAGGATCTTCTTCAAAGGCTAAATGACAAGTAACAGTAACAGAAGGGACAAAAACATGCACAGAATACAGACAGGTTATAAAATTACAAACACGCATCAGTTTACTGTACAGGCCTTTGAGAGCAGCCCAGTAATATTTGCTGATATTAAGAGAGTAATACAGGGCTTGTGTTAGGTACAGAATACATTCTGATGCTTGGACTGACGATTGTTAACTGTCTTATCAAGTGTTTAAGTTATAAGATTCTGCTGGCCTGGCTGAAAACTGACAAGCAGCAAACACCGGTTCCTATTTAGCCGGTATAAAGCTCACACGATTTCCAGGCCTGAATCAAACTGCATTATATATTTCAAGTTCAGCACAGCATAGTATGTGATGTACGAAATAAAATCACATTACATAGTCTCACAAAAATCAACATGCACCATATCATAGCACACATGAAATAAGTTGATGTATCATGCACGGTATCACATATTTCACATCACACTACATAAAATCACATCACACATTATCAATGGATTCCATAAACAAGACTGGTTCGTACAAACCTTTTCACTCGCCGAGAAAAACAGTCCATTAAAAGCCGGTACGAGATTCAAAGGCAATTTTGGCTCCAGAGCCGTGTACTGTATGATATGCTTGAATAACGGACCGCTGGCGTCTAACATTTGGTCGAATGCCCGGCCCACAAAAGCTGTAGTAACCGACGGCAGGCGAGCGTTTGGCTCTGTAACCGTGTTCTTCAAACAGGTCAATAAGTAACTGATCTGAAACAAGAGAACAAACGCAAAGATACGGCAAAGATACAGGGACACTATTTACTCAGTCAGATTCCTAGATGATGGAAAGACCTTAAAGTACCCTAGGCTTGAATTTTAGGTAAACAGAAGATAAACACTCTGTTATAAGATTCAGACATTTAGTTTCAAACATGGCCAAAATATGAACCTGGTCAGAAATAAAGATTGAATGAAAGAGTTACAGTCTTTATAATTATTCTTGTTTTTGGTTGGCTGTAATTTAATTACCCTTTTGAGATTGAGTAATACTTACAATAGAATGGTTGTTAACATAGTAACAACTTTGTAAAATGATATGTGACGAATATGTAAGCCACACATATCTAGCTGTAATTAAGTAATACCTACCATAATATGTAATAAACATCTATGTAAAATGATATGTAAGTAATATGTAAGCCTCTGAATCTGGTCCCCGCTAATTGCTGGTCAAATTGAGCAAGGACGTGATAACTATGTAACAACTATATGTACAATAAATAAACCTACCTCTCTGCGACCTCTGAACCTGCCCCCCTCTAAGTGCTGGTCAAACTGAGCAAAGATGTGATAACTATGTAATAACTATATGTATAAGGGGTTAATCAACGGTCTAGCGTGCGTTACTCACAGGATTAATGCACGATCGGGGGTGAATGCAAGCGATGCACGAGGGCGGAGCCCGAGTGCATCCAGCGATAGCATTAACACCCGGAGTGCATTAATCATGTGAGTAACGCACGCTAGACCGTTGATTAACCCCGTTCATTCATACACTACCATTTGTGTGGGGGAAAAATCATAAAACAAAACATTTTTGGTTACATATAACCAAAGATTTATTAAAGTGATGCCCCGTAATTTTACCGTGCGTTACTCACAGGATTAACCACGGTCAGCTGACCTGAATGGACCAATAGGATTTAGGAATCTTAACTAAGTATGAATGAACAATAGATAACCTACCTCTCTGCGACCTCTGAATCTGGCCCACTCTAAGTGCTGGTCAAATTGAGCAAGGATGTGATAACTATGTAACAACTATATGTTCAATAGGTGAACCTACCTCTCTGCGACCTCTGAACCTCGCCCCCTCTAAGTGCTGGTCAAATTGAGCAAGGATGTGATAACTATGTAACAACTATATGTTCAATAGGTTAACTTACCTCTCTGCGACCTCTGAACCTGGCCCCCTCTAAGTGCTGGTCAAATTGAGCAAGGATGTGATAACTATGTAACAACTATATGTTCAATAGGTGAACTTACCTCTCTGCGACCTCTGAACCTGGCCCCCTCTAAGTGCTGGTCAAATTGAGCAAGGATGTGATAACTATGTAACAACTATATGTTCAATAGGTGAACCTACCTCTCTGCGACCTCTGAACCTGGCCCCCTCTAAGTGCTGGTCAAATTGAGCAAGGACATGATAGCCAGCCTCCCTCATGCTCTGGTATTGACTGCTCAGTGCTGCTACAGTCATAAATAGTCCCTTACACTGGACAAAGGTCAGACACTCGACCAAACACTCTGCATACAGAAAAGAAAAATTGGAGAAAAAAATGAAAAATCAGCAAGTTATGATTGTCGATAAGATTACAAATAGAAACTTAAGTGGGCAATGGGGGTGTATTTGCATGTGGGGGGGGGGCAGGGTGTGGGGGGGGGTAAATTATGTGTGGTAAATAGTATCATATTTAATTTCATAGCTGTTTCATAAATTTGACACAATTTATTAAAAAGCTACACTGGCTTGAAAATTTCTCTACTCTTTATAGACTGATTAACAATAAAAATTAATTGATTTCTTTTTCTTTGTTACTTTGGTCATCTAAGTTCATACTAACCTGGGCCTAGCAGAGAACTGAACAGTGGCAACAGGAAGCTGGGGTCATAGAGGTCATTTGGTTCCGACACTTGCGACCCTGTTTCCTGCAAAGATTAAAAGTACACAGGTTAGAAGATATCAAATATTCTTACGTTTAGTAACATTAATCTAACATTATCTGGATCCCCTATTATATCATTGGACACTCTAATGTACAGATGGGCTTACTTTCATGGGTTTATTAATATCTTTTCATTTGCCAGCTGCAACGAATGATATCATCACATTCATATGACTTTCATAGATTATCATCTTGTAACCCTTTGATTAAAGAATTTGCTTTATTCAAATAACTTTCTCTAACCAGACATGAATTATGCACCAATCAATTAGCACATCATGGAAAGTTTGAATCTCACAGTCAGAAATGTTCTCGCCAGGTCTTTATCAATGCATTTTTAGAAGTTACAGTGACTTACCAAACTCGGTTGGTATTTAAAAGAATACTTTAGCATAATGCACTTTGCCCAGTTCAGGGGGGAGAAAATATATATATTTTTTTTACGGTGGTTTTTTAAAAGATGACTCACCTGACGAGATAGTGGCTGATCCAACGGTAAATGAATCGAAGACTTTAGCATTTTGGAGTGATCCAACAGACCAAGGACCTCTTTCATGGTTGGTTGGGTCCAAAGGGCCTTCCCTAGGGATTTCCTGGCTGCATGCTGTGTCACTGCAGGCTGGCCCCATAAGAAGGGCCTGATATATATAAAATAATATACAGTTGGATGGATTAAATAAATATTGCTTTGTGGAATTGTCTGGAGCGAAAAGAAATGGATTAAAAAACGGGGAGTTGAAGCAAACAAAACAATGTTACTGTGTTTCATCAGATACATTCCTTTCTTAAAAAAAAGACACCTTTCTGTCTTTGTCCTTCTCCAGTTTATTCCCTACCCCCTTCCCTTAATCCTCTCTTTGTCCCTCCAATGTTTATCTCCTACCTCTCCTCTTCCCCTGTTGGTTTCTTTCTTTCTTCTCTCCATCCCTTGTCTACTAATCCCCTTTTATCTATCTCTTTGTGTTCACCATGCTCATTAACCTGTCTGTACTCTGTGCGTGTTTTTGTCCCTTCTGTTACTGTTACTTGTCATTTAGCCTCTGAAGAAGATCCTGCTAGGATCGAAACGTCAGGCCAACTTACTTTTACACATTAAAAAAGAAGACCCAAGAATATCAACAAATCTTCATAGAGGTATCCAAACTTTGAGGAGCAGTGGGATATGTGAGTTTGAATACAACAATTTACAAATTTTTAAACAAGAGGGCAGTTTTCAAATCAGATTACTTTTTTTAATACCTGTAATCGTTAAGAGAAATTCCACTCTTCTCGTAGAGTTCTAACATTTCGAGTAACATTCGGTCACTTGAGCTTCTCGTCGCCGAGTAAGCGCCCAGCCAAACCACTACATGATCTGAACTGCAACAAGAGGGCTCCCTCTGGACGATGAAAAGTATCATTGAGATGAGATGACCTGCCGAAAAGGAGAGATGATAATGAAGGTGAAGAAGAATAGAAGGTCAAAGGTGAAATGCACATGACCCTTGACCTACTTTGGATGTTAATTCACATATTTATTAACATGCCCCAATTTTACATACATGAATGGACAACTTGATAAAAGCTTAAACCTTCCCTGACTACCAGGGAACTTCGACAATGCAAGTCCTATTTGTTTGTTAAAATCAGCTGTAGTTGAAGAACACAATATTAGTTTGAGAAAAATTATCACAATAAAAACATGAAGTTCTGGAAAAGCTTGGATGACTTCAATATTTACTATAAACACAAAGACCAACTTTAGCGGGAAGTACAGTTAGAAATGGCTGTCACAATTTGTCAGTTTGAAAGCTCTCCCGGAGATAAACTCACTTTCGGGATGTTTTTAACTCTCCGTGGTATCTTTTCAAATAATTACCTTTAACATCCAGGACAGAGGCATCATCTATTTCTTCTTCCTCCTCGTCTCCCATCATCGAAGGCAAGAACATCGAATGGCTGATCATCATGTGAAAGATCTTCTTGAGAGATAGGAGACCTTTGACCTCTTTGGTTTTGTCCTGATAGACTTGACATATCAGCCGTTTCAACAATGTTTGGAAAACTGGTGATTGGTAATGATTCTTCAGACCGTCTTGAATGAACTGTTTGATGTTTGAGATGAATGAATCGCTGGGCTCAAAATTTTCAGCCATCTGCAAGTAATCGGAAAGAATGAGGTTGATGTATTTAATGGAATTATCCACACTGAGAAGATGAGTAACTCTTGAAATAGAGAAAAGTCTTGATATGAGCCATTTCACAAACACTTTTGTGCATGTGAAGGGTGGGGGTAGGGGAAGGGAGGGGTAGATAAGGGTATCTGTGAATAACAGAAAGCAAGGGTGCAACCACCATTTGTTATCGGGGGGGGGGCTAAGATTTAATGTCATCCTGGGAATGGGTCCCCATCCCCTTTGAGAAATTTTGTAAAACAAAAGGCTGCTTAGATGAAAAATGGTGCTATATTTTGCAATTTTTAATTTTCAACCGAGGGATTTTCAACTGTCTAGGTCATACCCGTACATGTTAAAGATTGATATACTGTAGGATACAAATGATTTGAAATATTCTGTCCATCAGCAGTTAGTTGGTTGGGCCCCTCTAAAAGAAAGTTGCGTATAGTTTCATTGACAGGAGGGACAGACCTTTCTCTCTGCAGGGTTTTTGTTAAGAAATGTAGTAGGTGGGTCAAGTTGAAAAGTAGGCGGGACTGTCTGTACGCGGACATGGGAGAGGGGTCTAAGGGGAGGGGGTGCCCTTTGCCGGAAAATTGCAATTTAAAAAGTCTCTAGATGCAAAATGGTGCAATATACAGCTGTTTGGTCAATGATATTGCCCCCTCCCAATCACCCCTTTCTTCTGTCCTATTTTTCTTTTTTTTCGACCTGGTTGTGGGTATTTATTCCCCTGGATTTTTTTTTTTTTTTTACTGAGCGTCGCAAAGTAGCCGGGTCATGTAGGTGCAGTAGGCGGGTCATTTGACCCGGGTCCCGGCTACTAACGAAAACCCTGCTCTGGTATAAAAGCAATATTTAAATACAACTGCAGGTCAAACATTTCTGTCAGAGAAAATAATAATTGATACACAATGATCAAAAAAAAAGAAGCTGTTTGGGATTTTGACAGAGCATTGGATAATTCAGCTAAAAAGTGACAACCTAAACTTTTCTTTAAAGAGAAGGTTCATTTTTCTGTACCTGCAAAAGAGAAAGAATTGTATCGTAGTGGAGAAGCTGAATAGCAGAAGAGCTGGAACCGCAGCTGACAAGAATTGCATCCAAGATGTCCGATCTTCTCTTCCCTGCGTCTCCATCTCCCCGGGAAGATAACTCGGTGTTGAGAGTTGTCAGCAAACCTAATCTGGACCTGGCAGTGATAAAAAGAATTATAACAAAGTTTAAAACTGCACATGGAGCAGTAGTCCCCCAAATTAATTTTATGGACCCCATCCGCCTCTCCCTCCCTGTGATTTTGATGTACTTGAGGAATAAATAAAATACAACCAGTGGACAGTAACCCCAAATGTTATCCCACACAACAAGAGGCTGAAGGACTTCTGTCTTAACAAATTCTTTTCACATGCATAAGAAGATACTGCTCCCCCCCCCCCCCCCCCCGCACTGACCCACCCATCCACCTCCTGTAACATACAATGGCTTACACATTTTCTGCTTAATCTCTTTCAATTTAATCTCAATAGATTCAAAATTAACACCATTGTACAAATAGTCCCCTGAAGCATTTCTCTACCTCGCCTTTCTGTGACATTACCTCTCTATTACCCATCACCCTGCCATGACCCCATCTTACAGTTCTTACCTGTTCAGAGTTTCTTCTTTAGAGCAGATTTTCTCGACCTGTGACTCTAATTTTTGCGTAGATACCACCTTGACCATCACCGCGAGGAGATCATCCTGTAACTCTCTGAGATCCCCCTCCTCCTCCTCCTCCCCCTCCCCCTCCTGGTATAACTTCATCAGACGAGACCACACCAGATCCTGCAGGACATTAAAAGCCTCCTCATCTGAAAACAAATATATAAATAAAAAGCATTGTCATGAAATGTCCTGACCTCATGAATGTTTAATGTACAAGGAACATTCTCATTGGTCAATCCCCCTTCCTGTTGCCAGATGGAATGTTCATGGATTTGTTGCCCTTGTAGTTCTTGATAAGTGCTTTGGTAACGTTGAAGTAATAATGTAAAGCTTAATCTTGCATCGTGGCTAGTGAGTGTGTCATACTTGACCAAGCGTGGTAACGATGATTGTGGTTACTTCTAAATAGTGAGTCATTAAACTGTTTTAATCCGGTACTGAAAAAGTTGGTGTCCAACAAAATTTACGTAATGTTCTGTTTAGTTAACAGATCTTACGTCTGATTTTATCCTCTATGGAATGATTCTGACAGACTTAAGAAACAAAATCAACTTTTCAGGTAACTGAACTTTCCTTGATTTTTTTAATACGGCACAACCGACCAGTAGCAAGTACGACACAAAACATAGTTTTTCATACACCACAGACCAATGATCCAACTTACTACAATAGCCCCAGACATAAATATAACGATACCTTGAACTGAATGGACTACAACTGTTCCAGAGATTTCAATACTGATTATAATATGTAAAGATATGAAAGAACTTCATCAAACCTTCTGTCTGTCTCTTCGTCTGTCCAGCTGTAACTGACAAGTAGCTATAAACCACTGGCAGGAAGGTTGCAGATTCCTTCTTCAGTTTCTTCTTGACGACCTTCTGACCTTCATCAGTAGAGCAGAATCGAGCGAAATGAATCCTGTGAGCAAGGCTGTGAGTGATGAGTGATCGCAGGAGACGACTGTACATCTCCTACAATGAGACAGAAAAAAAAAAACGGGTTCTTGTAGCATCCAGAATAAGCTTTTCAAGTTTACTAGGGCAAATGAACCAGATCTGTGTGATACAATAGAATAGTCACTCCACTATCGTAAGGCATATTAACGCACGGCACAACTGATTAATTGTGGCTTCTTGTCTAAGAAATCACACAAAAACTAAACAAAAACAACAAAAAAAGCCTCACGTTCATTTTAAAGACACTTTTAATACCATATATTTCTGTTTTCAACACTTAATGTAGTTACCTTGCTGTCCTCTGTTGCTAGGCAACGTTCCAACAGTTCCATAGACACCCCCAAACTGACATCTGGCATCAATTCAATCGTTGAGCAGAAGATTTCATCTAATTTGGTGTTGCATTGAAGTTCTACAGCAAGAACAAAATCTGTAAGAGCCGGTTTAGGCAAATCCTTCATATTTTTGGGAAGCTCGAGAAACAAGTCGGTCAGTGTCTTACTAGAATCGTTGGATTCTGAGGACAACATGCTGATGATTTTACAACAGAGACCTTCAAACACTTTGGAAGAAGCCAACCCAACATGCTGCAACCAATCGCTAGAACAATAATACTTGTTCCATTTGGAATACTCCGTCATATTCTGTAAGGCCGTGAGTCTCTCGTGACATTCCGAGGATATCTGGATGAAGACGTCATCTGCGATACCGCGGAAACCTTCGGATGTCAAGCAATCTGTGAAAAAGTGTTCCAGGAGTACAAGAAAATGCTTTTGGAGACAACTACCGCCCAAATCATTCTCCAACTCTTCCGAAAATGACAAAGATGTGCCATACTGCCCCCAGGAAGGCATGTTACCATTCTCAAACAACGAATGAGCGATGGCCTCCCATGGGATGTCACTTTCAGTTTTCTCCTCACTAAGCCCTCTGGATTCCCCGGATGCACAGTCGAGTTCCTTTGCTCTTTGCAGTATAGTGTACAAAATATAGACCAGGGTACCATTTAGTTTGGATGCATCATTGCCAATCACATTCTGAAAATACAGATAAAGTAAAAACAAAAGGGAAAGCAGTAGTTTTGTGTTGATTTGTTTGTCTGCATCATTTGAAATAAGCCATGTATTTCACACATACATGGCAGCCTCTTAATTGTACAAAATCCTTAAGTTTCAAAAAGTGTGTAGCTAAACGTCACCATTCTTGGTGAGATTTTGTGGACTCAAGCAGTAGATGATCCTTCAGGAATCTCATCTCTTCTTGTATGGTTGAGTAAGGTAAATTAAGACAAATCCAACACCAGATGAAGCCTTCAAGAACTAACTATACCCCACAATAACTGTTATTGGGCTGTCGAAACCAATCTGTAATACCAGCTGTCCACTGGCATGTTCCTCCGACTGACAGGATGTTTACACAGGACAGACTTTTAGCAATTTCTTGGTGCTGTACAACAATAATCAGCCCAACCCCTCCCACTTCTGAGACTTGCAAATCAGACAAGAGCTTAAATGGACTTTCTACTGAGCAACTAAGATAAAATATTTACCTGCATGTACAACATGATCTGTTTAATTGCTGGTAAAATCTTTTGAGTTGGTAGACTTTGAGCAAGTCCAGTTAACGATGACATGACATCACCATTACATGACACCTCTGAACCAATCATAAATGAGTCCTGCAGTAATTGAGAGAAGGAGTCATAACCACCAAGGGTTTTCTTCAACTTTCTGAATGCCTCTGCATCTGTAGTTCTCTGGAAGAACAGATGAATAGAAGAATCAAGAATGACACTTAAGAACAAAAGAACAACAAGTGGTTTCAACATTTTTCAATCTAACATGACTGGAGAACCAATCACCAGTCACTTCAGGAATACAGGTTCTTTGCACGTTCTAAAGATGATCCATTGACACGTAATATCTGTTGTTACACCATATGCAAGGTATTGTTGGCCAGGGCGTACCAGAAGGTGTCAATTAACATTAGCTAATCCTTAATTTTTATAATATACCTAACATGAAGTGAGTCGAAAGAGGGCTCGTTATCCAAATTGTTTCCAGGGGTCCACCATTGCTCTCAACACCTCTGCTGTGGACTGACTAATGGCCCCTAACTAATACCATCCGCAAAAATTGGCCTCAACTGCTGGCTCGATGGCTCGGTTTGAGAACAGGACTTGCATTCCAACCTCACTACAGTTCTGTTCCATAGATGTAACTTGACCAGAAATGGGAGATACATGTGGTTTATAACTCAAACAAACAACACATCTGGAAGCATTTTGAAGTATCACTGGCCAAGCTATTTCTGTGTCATCTTATTTTTAGAAGGAATAATTGAGTAATAGATCATCATCTCACCTTGCCCTTTGAACCAGTTTGAAGCCAAAACTGACAGTACTGAAGACATTTCTCGAAATCTGAAAATTTGATTTCTGTCTTGGCTTTCTCGATGGCAGACTGATGGCAGTCTTTGATCAGAATGCTAATTGGGACCGGATCTCTCTGCTGGTTCATGATCATAAATGTCACGGACGTGACGTACCTCTCGAAACCACCTGAAAGAGGAAGGTTGCTTCTCGTTCAATCAAAATGATTTTCTCTTGGGGTGTAGTTTGAAAGCATTGTGCGAATTCTTTTGCTACGTAATAAAAGTACTTACTTTGGACATCATATCAAAATCAATCCAATCACAATCAAATCAATGCATAAAAACTATTCTTTTTAACAGATTAAATTAATTTGAAATGGAAAAGTGAATATCATTTCTGATTGAAACCTAGTGGAAACATGAATGTTTTCACCTCAAGTGTACTTGGGCCTGACTCTTGCACTAAAATCG
This sequence comes from Apostichopus californicus, assembly GCA_020650975.1. Classification (NCBI taxonomy): domain Eukaryota; kingdom Metazoa; phylum Echinodermata; class Holothuroidea; order Aspidochirotida; family Stichopodidae; genus Apostichopus; species Apostichopus californicus. The sequence goes on along the minus strand of JAIPMN010022280.1, from coordinate 3,455 downwards.
TTTGTTAATCAGGTTGTGCTTGTGAACAAATTTTAGTTAATCCTCCGATGAAGGCATCTGTTTGCAAACAGATGATGGTGACCACCTACCCCAAATATGTCACAAAGATAAAAACCCAGTGCATCAGACTTTGATAAAACTTTTCACTGCCACACACTCAAAGTGACTGCACAGAGTCTAACAGTTACCTGTTTCACCTTTACTCTTTGCAAGCAGATTAAAGAATTCTTCTAAAGCTGCAGGGAGTAGGGCACTGCAGTATAGAGGTTTGTCCATAGTAGTCCACCACACACTCAAAGTGACTGCACAGAGTCTAATAGTTACCTGTTTCACCTTTACTCTTTGTAAGCAGATTAAAGAATTCTTCTAAAGCTGCAGGGAGTAGGGCACTGCAGTACAGAGGTTTGTCCATAGTAGTCTTTCTGTCTAAGGCTGGGTTGGTTTCCATGGTGACCACATCACTCATTACTTCTATGGTGTACTCCTCTTGATCCAGTATAGCTAACATGTAAAAGAGAGAAAAAGAAAGCTTTTGGAGATAATATAGACATTTTGGATTGGTTGCCATGGTGATTGCATGACTCACTGGGTCTATGGTGAACTCCTCATGATCCAATTCAGCTAATGTAAAAAAGACAGAAAAAAGCTTTTGGAAAGGTACAGGCATTTTAACAGGGCTACCTTGACTGGGTGGGGGATAGGGGCAGGGGAAGATGGACACAAAAATGGAAGATGTTGATTGGCCTTTCCCGGTCACCATCTCTACTGGTATATACTAATACAGTGTTACATAAAGCAGAATATAGTAACAAGTAGCATACAAGGCACACTTAAACACTAAACTCAAGTTTTCATTTTAGTCAATACTTAATCTCAACAACAACAAGAACTTAAAAGAATAATTAAACAGTTTTACCTGCAATTCCTGCTTCAGCAACACTTGCTGTTTCACTCTGAAGATCGTTTTCCAAGAGTTGTTGTCTCTTTGTCATTGCTTCTGCGATCCTGTCGTTGAACGGATGAGGGTTACGGACTATCTTAATCAGAGACTTCCTCAAAAGGTCGATGACTCCAACTTGATCTGATTTCGAAAGGTCATCAAGTGTCACCAACCAGGACATTGCTTCCTCTTTGTTGTTTTCAAAATGACCTGTTTCCATCAGTATCTGTAAAGAAAACCATAGCAACAAGATATTTGACCAATCAGGTGTCACGATATTAGCGGATAAAAGTACACAAAAAAACTTACGACAGAGGATTCTGTTCAAATGGTATCTTCAGTTTTGAATCTGATTCTTGTTCTACGGGCAGATAATACTGTAATGATCTTGCATTATCCTTACAAGGAAAGGATAGGGCGACTAAGGGGGGAGGGGGGGGGAAGGGGAGGTGGGGGCACAGACGGAGTGGAGAATTTACACCACTTGACAATGAGGGTAATCACCCTGTATTTGGAAAAGTTAATAATTGACTCATCACAACTCTGGATGATTATGTCTTAGGGTACATTATATATTATCAAAAATCTTCTGAGAATTGTGCAAAAATGTGGTCAGATCTTAAATGGCATGCTCTAAGGAGATGTTAGTAAAATGCTGAGACTGAGAGGGTCTCCCTTTCCCTTCAGAAATTTGACGTCAACTTTGTAGATGACTTCAATCCCTCAAATGAAAGCTAAAGCGAGACATACCTTACACAGAAGCTGTTCGGCCTCTTGCTGAACCAGTTTTGATGAAAGTAGTAAAGTCAGAACCTGTGAGAATATAGACCCTGATCGCTTACTCTGGTAAGAAAAACAAAAATTAGTTTTCATTATCAGTCATTACTCATTTTTCTTCTTGTTTATATTACATATATCTAATTCTAACTGACTGTAATTTTGTTGACTAAATCTTTTAACGATAATCAAAATGTAATGAAGAGTAGAAAAGAGATGTTGTGTGTCTTTTAATTTAATCCAATAACTGCTGTGAATCTTATTTCAAAGACAAACCTCTTTAAACCAAAGAATTTTCTTTGGTGGCACCCCGGCCAAGAACTCCATCAGTCTCTGAACGATTGCGATGCTCAAATTCTCTTCATCAGACAAGTTTTTGATGAACAAAACTGAGAGGCTCTCTGAAAAGATTGCATTTAGATCCAAGGACAAACCCTGCAGGCAGTTGGGAAACAGTGTTTGCTGAAGTCGCAATATATCTAAGACCCCACATATCACCAATTCTGGTTTAGGGATCGGGACTGGTGTAGCCATTTGCTTTTTAACCCAGTCTGAGAAAAGACAAAGACAAAACAATCATAAAAATCGGTTATTTAAATTTATTAAACAAAAAAACAGGAATAAATATAAAAATAAATAAAATAATTAGTACCAACAAGAATGACACACTTATTATTCAGTTTTATTTTGCATTTATGTTTTTGGTTGAAAACATACCAGATTTGAAACTGGTCCTATAACAGGAACTGGGTCAAGTAGGGGGCCTGAGGAACAATGGATGGGGCCTGGGAACATAGGGGATACGAATGATGTTTTCTCATTTAATATTATAATTAAAGGAAAATGAAGAGTGCAAAACGAGCTCCCCGTGACATAATTGTCCTTCTTCTGCCTTCGATATTTTGTTCTCCTCATGTATGGGTACGTCAGGTAAGTTACCCTATCCCATCAACCGTAGCCATCTTGGGCTTACCTTTATAGTCGTCCTCCTTCCTGTTTTCAGACCTCAGATGAGTCTGGTATTTCTCATACATTCCAATGAAGAACTCAGCATCTGGCATTATCTATAAACACAACAAAATAAATAGCATAATTTAATTCTTCAAATTTGCATATCCAGGCAAGAGTTTAAGTGGTAAAGAAAAATAACTCAATTAGGGTGATCTACTTTTCCTGAATGGAGAAGACCCAGTCCCCACGGGAACGGTGGGGTCAGAAAGAGCTTATATGTCATTGGGACCTTCTAAGTCTTCCCTTTCAACAGCCCACCATACTCCAAACTGCCCTCCCCACCTCCTCCCCTCCCTCCCCTTCCACACAGACACATATACAGCACCAGTAAAGATTCAGGGTGGTTCTCAAACAAACAGCTAAGAATGGTCAATCTTTCTTGATGGTGAAAATAATGCTAGTGCATCTGACAGTGAAAGGGTCCATCAACATCTCCCGTTTCTTCCTTACCACCATACATCCCCCACCCCCCATCCCCCACCCCCGCTCCACTCCAGGGAAGATTTGAAAACTGTAAGATTTACAATCTTTACCTCTCTGGCAGACTTTTTCAGACTGTCAATAAACTCTGTCCATTCTTCAGGAGACAAGATGGAGTTTGCTTCTTTCTTTTGATCTTCGCAAAACTTTATCGTCTTGAGAGTCCTCTTCAGGAAGATCTTACAGATCTTGAGGAGACCAAAATGAACTGGGATACACAACCCCTGAAAAATACAATACAAACTTA
>JAIPMN010022271.1:0-11088 GCA_020650975.1 Apostichopus californicus | reverse complement strand
CAGAGGAATCCCCCCCCCCTCCCCAACAACCACAAACATAAACACCATCACCACCAGTGGGGACAGGCTGTTGTATGCTTCCATGCATGGTAGGTCACTGTGTTCATTTGTATCAGAGATGAAGATTTTGCTTCATATATCGGTGGAGAGCACACGCCGATGAAATAACAACACAGTGATCGATAGCTTGCATGTGTTACCCCGTTGAGAATGATTTATTCGTCGATCAACCACCAACCCAACTATGTCTCAGTAAAGCTTTCACCGCCTCTATACACTGAGCAGCCAATAAGTAGGAAACCTGGAAGACGCCATGAAACAGTACCAGGCGAGAATGGTCCTAGATATCAGTAGTGAAAGATGTCTTTTTGGAGCGTCTACATCAGGGTTGTCCAACCTACGGCCCGCGGGCCACAGTCCGGCCCGCCGCATGGTTGCGTCCGGCCCACCAGAAATGCTCTACGGTGCGAAATTTTAGTGAGCAGATTTATTGATAACAATTTGAAGTTATATAATTAATCATTCGAACCTTCTGGGTCCAAAAAAACTGCATACAGGTCAGTTTGTGTGACACTCTCTCAGCGGAGGGGGGGGGGGCGGCTGGACTTTATTGATCTGTTTTATCAGGGAGGAAAATAAATCAGTGCGCTCCGCGCGCAGTGCTCACATTTTGTTGCCTTGGGCTTCGGGCAAAAAATCGAAAAATCGAGCGTAGGGTTCATGCGGCCCCCTCCTTCATCATAACCATTCCATGTGGCCCTCCTCTACAAAAGGTTGGACAACCCTGGTTTACATACACATTCAATACATTGCGTACTGTGTATAAAGTAATGAATAAAATAACCAATGTGTTCCATATAGGGATATATATAGGGATATATAGTCCACGATGGAGTCAGAGAAGCAGGGTGGATTATACAAGTAATCTAATATCAATCAAGTGTCCCCTTTGATTGACACAGAGAAAATCAAACCGATACAGGAAAAGACTGAGCAATTGGGTATTAAGGGTAAATTGGTCTTCGCCCTCGGAAAACTCGGAACAGAAAGCATAATTCTTGCCAAATAAACTGCAAATGAAAATGACCATCAAAAAAGTGGTGGATGCATGTCGTCCCGCTTAACGTTTTTGAAATATTTTTACCTAATACTCATACGTATAACTCATTGATTGTAACAAACGTCATAATCTATCGGCTTCCGTACTGCTCTCAGCGAGGACTGTATAACATACCCCTGAACCTTGTTTAACTCTCATCAATCAAAACGGCTGAACTACTTAGCTCATCAGAACCAACCCAAACTTCAACGAACAAAATTCAGTACAAGACTAACTAATAACAATGTTTCAAGGGCAAATGGTGTCGGATATAATCTATGGAGGGGGAGGTTCATTTTTTTATGAGAATGTTATTTGGTTGAGTTATTAAAATTCCGAAATCAATTATGGACTTGCATTAACAGAAGACTGAACTGATGTTACGACGCCACATCAATTTAACCGTTTGAGCATGTCAGATGTGCAGAAACATGGCCGTTTAAAACAGAGATAGTTATAGAAACATTAGGAGCACTCAACAACCAAAAAGGGGCAACGTACATAATATCATGTTGCAACATGAGTTTCTCAAACACCAGTGATCGTGACAACGAAATGATTTAAAGCACGAAATTGGGGGTCCATGAATGTTCATGAAAATTCATCATTTAATATTGCAAAAGTTTACAAAACTGTTCAAATGTACAAACAGAAATAAGGAAAACAGATCGCGAATGACAGTTTAAACGGAAATAAAAATGAACAGGGAAAGTCAACAGAAATGTGAGAGATTGCGATCGAGCTTTCTGCAACAAGACAACTGTTTGATAGACTTGATAACGTCAGAGGTAGAGAATAATTTCAAAAAAAGAAATAGCTGACAGGAAGAAGACACAAACAAGGCAACGGACAAACTCTACGACATTTGCAGACGAAAATATTTAAAGATGTGAGCTTAATTTGTCGAGTCAGAGTGAGTCTGTAACATAAGACTGGAGGGGAAATTAATCGCAGTCAGAAGGGTTGAAATATTAGCACGGTAGATGTGCTACCATATAGTATTACTCTCCTATTTACATCTTCTGTCTATTTTCCCCTTGAAAAAAATTACTTTCCTCTGTGAATACATGATTTTAATATATTTTAAAGAAGAACAAAGACAACTTCAACACAATTGTGATGATGACATCATTCACACTGCAGTTGGCAGATGCATTCACAAACATCATCCCTAAATTGAAAATATTCATATCTTCGCGATATCATATTCTAAAAGTATACCTGCACGCGTTGGCCAAAATATATTGACGGTTATTGATCATTAACGGTGAAGCGATGTCTTATCTAGTTCCGCGAAAGTGGACAACCTGCAGTCTTATATCTGAGAATGCCTTTGGGGAATCTATAACACTTCTGGGCAAAGTGCCTGTGCATCCCTTTTTTTCACACACAGTGTGACATATTTGAACTAACATGTAGTTTTTTAACCACTCCTATAACTAGCACAGTTTACCTTACGTAATGTTGCCCATCGTGCGTTTGGCAACTTTTACACATGCACGCTTGGTGGTCAACCAATCAGAAAGATTTTTTGTTTTGGCTTTTTTAGCTTTGAGCGGCTTTAAAATTGTATCTAAGGCTCCGAAATGGAATATATACTGGACTTACAACTGGTATTCTTCTCGTAATTAATCATTAGGACCGATGTGACAGCGCCCTCTGCTACATAAGAGGGTAAAAATCCCTGTTTGCAGTCATTAATGCGTTAAAACAATTAACTTATGCTAATGGTTTATCACAGCTAAATCAACATATGCATCAATATGCATGAATGACCTCCTTTTATCTCCCTCTTTTCTTTAATATTTTCTACTACCTTACGGGGTTTTTTAACGAAGGTTTGATATATTTTGCCCTTTAAAACCTTTTGAAATGATTTTAATTCTATCACTTAGCTTTCAATTTGAGAGGTTACAAGTGCTCCGTTCATGTGCTGTCCACTCGGTGAGTATAAATATAAACTGAACCCTCGTCCAATTCAACAGTGTCAACAAGGGTTGTATACTTGTGTTTATAGCTTGAACAAGGATAACTCAATTACCATCTAAAGTAAGTAAATAGCTTGGGGAAAAGACCTCACAAGTGTTGACGACACTGAACTAACATTGCCAAATTAGTGACATATATCACGTTTTAACAAAATATCACTAGCTAACATTGAATATATCAAATGGAATGCAGAATAACAAAATAACCCTAAAATCAGAAATTATTTAGTGGGTGGAAAAGCACAAGAGACCAAAATTATCAACGGGTATAGATGGCCATGCAATATTTCTTCAGAAATGAATGTCATGCATGTTATGAATTAATTACCGTACTTGTTGTTATTTACGTTGTCTATAGTATTTTTCATCTTCCGCTTCGAGGAGTTGGATGTGGGACTACCGCCTTTACTTAGGTCTATAGTGTAACAACTCAATAGAATAGCATAAAACATTAATGTCATGGTAAATGTCTAACCTCATATTAAAATTAAGTTTTCGCCTTACAATAATCCTGTAACTAGAACCTTTCAGAACCATCGCACTTGTTAAGGATATAGAAGAATGTGTCAACTATTGAAAGATTTGGACGACTAAAATAAGCACCCTAATTTTAAATTTCGATTGCAGGCATAGCAAGCACTAACGACACGAAAGCAGTGCGACATTCAAGAAGATTTTCGACATACCACTTTTCACCTTTAACAACTTACAATGGGTAAAACGTCGAAATAAGTTGAGAAATGTTACAGTTACGGGAAAAATGGAAAAAGAATCACCCCTTAGGGATTTTCACCAACCATGTATTTTCGTTTAGCTAGGACCCTCAGCTGTCACAATCTACTTGTTTGCCATTATAATCAGTGGTGGGTGTGGTCACCAGGCTGTTGCCATGGCAGCACTATAAACATTAAAAACAATCATATCTTTGGAAGTATATAACATAAAAACACAATCTAAGTGTTTAGTAACATCAATTGTATGGTGCCTGGTTGATTGCAATCAAGATCTGAGTCATTTAAGGTTTTTATAAAACCCAATCAGGACCGTTGCGATGACAACGTTCAAAACTTTTTTTGGGGGAATTTAAGATAATTAATATCTTTGTAACTAAACAACATGAAAACACAATCAATGCTTCTTTGGCATATGAACTTCAGACTTCCTGGTTGATATAGCTCAAGATCAGGCCCATTTAAGGTCACGATCGAGCTCAATCAAGACCGTTGCCATGGCAGCACAAGACTGACTGAATTTGAGTTTGAAATGGACTTTGACAACAAAATGTCATATTTATGTAACTAAACAGCATAGAAACACTATCTAAGTGCAAAGGTAGACAGATTTAGGGCAACCTGGTAGATTAGATCAAGATCATTATCATTGCAGATCAAGCTCATGCCCAATCAAGACCACCGTCATGGCAACACTATGCTGACAGATTTGGAATTGGAATTTGAGAAGAAAATGTCATGTCTTTGCTCAAATATACAGTTAGCCATTAGTAATTTTACATTTTGTTCTACAATTTGAATTTTTCATCATGGTGTTACCATGACAACAGCCCTATTAAGACATGACAGTGACCTTAAATGGTCCAGCTCTTGACTGCAATCAAGCGGGCAGCGACAAATCAATGTAAAATAGACAATTAGTTTGTATCTGTTGGTATATGTATATTATATGATATTTTTCTCAAAATCCAAATATCCTAATTAGGGATGACTTTGACTTTTCTGATTGTGATTGGTTTCACCAGGGCAGCTTCAAATATATATACTTAGACACTAACGTTGTGCTTTTATGTTATTTAATGACAAAGATATGACAATTTCTCAAATTCGAAGTTTTAAAGAATGTGTTGCCATGGCAACAGCGCTGGTGGCCACACCCAACATTAATTGAATAGCAAAGAAGCAGATTGTGATAGCTAACTGGAAAACATGGTGGGGTGAAAATTCTTAAGTGGGGGGGGGGGGCGGGAGCTGTCTCCGTTGGCCCATAGTCTAATTAAATCTGATGATCCCACCCAATTTTGCACGAAATTCAATGGGACGTAATATTTTCTCTCCTTTAGTTATAGTTATGGTTAATAACTCCCATTATGGTTAAAAACTACCTAAAGTAGAATTAATCAAATGACTGTAACCCGACGGATCTCTAGAATTAGTCATGCAAATGTATTTAACTATTTCATGGCTAGATCAGATCACGTGACACAAAGTTACCGCCAAACACAGAACGCATGTTGGCTATTACCTTGAGGCCGGGGTAAAACTACTCATTTATGTGTGAATACAACGTAGATTTAGTTATAGAAAAACGCAAAGATCCAAATAAATTTAAATAGTAACGTTAAAAGAACAGGCAATATAAACACAAACCATACTCTGACATTATTCTGGCAGACGGGAATTGGCTGACAGTAATTTTTACGAAGACGTGACGTTCCTCACAAAAAGTCTGGACGAAATAGGAAATCAGTTTTTACTCAATCTTCCTTTAAGAGTAAAAAAACATGGTAAATCACGCAAGTTCGGCACGTTGTTGCCAATGATTAAATCAGAGGCCATTGTGATGAAAACTTTTCGGGGAACAAATGCAGTTTTAATATCGCAAAAGCGTGATTGCTGGCTGACATTAAAACAAATTAAAGCGTCTTAGTGGCGTCTAAAGATCATAAAGACATTTACATTAGTGAGAATATAGTTCTCTTTTTTTTTACTATATTTAATCTTCCTCTTCGAAGGGTATTTAATTTGTAATGATAAATAATCAAATGACGATTAAAGGAATACTATCGATGAGAACCAATGTTAACGATTGCTGTCTGCAAGAATGTAGTGCAGGCATGGGTGGGAGAAGAGGGAGTGTGTGTGTTTTTTTTATATCTTGGAAAAGGTGTAAAGAAAACCGAAAGGTTCCAAGAGAGACATATTATAAAGTACCCGGAGACGGTCTTTCGTGGTCAACAGCCTGAGTGTGTCTGAGTAGTTTATTTCCATTACATTATTATACACAATGCATTGGTATGCATGGCCTTTCATAAGGTATGCACGGCCGTTCATAATACTTAGGGTGGTGTGCACACGATCTACATATTGCACACGAACTTCGTTTATTTGCACATGTCACTAAACTCTTAATATATAACAATCCTCCCTTGTAGCTAAGAGACCACTATTTTATTATTGCAACAACGAACATATAATATTAGCAAATTATTCACGGAAAATATAAATTCACTTTGACAAGTAATCTACTACAAAAAATACTACACGACTAAACTATTGGAGATATCAAAATATACAACTTTCACAATACACAAACCAATAACATCACTGACATACCGAATCATAAAACATGATATAAAAATACACTATTGATGTCTGTCGAACATAAAGTTACAAATTTAAAAACTTAGGTGGTCGGACAACTCTACCGGACCTGGTTTTGACGACACAAGAATCTCCAGGACTAGAAAGTTTTGAACTAGGTTTGGTTTTGCTGGCGTAGAAATAGGGGTAATTTGCTCATCAAAGTTTTGCAATTTAGAATCACTAGGAATATTAGATGAAGCTTTAGATGGAGAAGTCATAACAGATGGTGAGGGATATGGCTTGATTTCTGGAACCATAGAAGTATGTGGTACAGAAGGAAACCTTATTGCACTGGGTGAAAACCTGGTATCCTGTTAGGATTTTCAATATCCATTTCAGGATTAGCATTTTGACGTTTAGAATCATCATGCCTAAGGTGATTAGCATGCACATACCGACGGTTGTTCCCTGGTGTTTTAACCAAATAGGTTTGTGGACCTTTAACCTCAACTATTGTCCCAGGTATCCACTAAACCTTCCTCCTCTCAAATGTCTGACTCTAACCGACTGATATAGGTCGAAGGATATCATTTTCGGATTAACACTATATTGATAGAATTTAGACGGTACTCGACCGAACGTTTTAGAGATGGCTTAACAAGTGTAAGCTTGGTTCGGGGAGCTCTTTTCAAAAAGAGCTCTGCTGGGGTCTTTTCAGTAGTTGTGTGGGGAATATTTCTATACTGAAATAGAATGTGTGCAACCTTATGCTGTAAACTAGTAAACTTTGTTTCTGATTTCTTAAACAATCTCTTGAAAGTTTGAACATGTCTTTCTGCCAAGCCATTGCTAGAAGGGTGGTATGGAGGGGTCAAAGTATGTTGAACAGTGTTAGTTTGAAGAAAACTTTTGAATTCCTCTGCATTGAACTGTGGACCATTATCAGTCACAACTTGTACAGGAAGACCAAAATGAGCAAATACTGTTCGCAACTTGGAAACCGTAGCTGAAGCTGTTGTACTCGACATGGGGAGAACTTCAAGCCACTTAGAATGACTATCAACCAGTAACAGAAACTGTTGGCCATTAATTTCTGCAAAATCTAAGTGAATTCTCTGCCATGGTTTGGTAGCCCAAGGCCAAAGAATTAGGGGTGTCTTCCTTGGGGTGTTCTGTTCATTTGAACAAACAGAACAATATCTAACTAGGTCCTCAATGTCATAATCCATGCCTGGCTACCAGACAAAAGATCTACCCAGAGATTTCATACGAGACATACCGGTGTGACAATCATGCAATTCATTTAAAATGTGTCGCTGACATTGTTGCGGAATAATAACACGTCTACCCTATAATATGCAACCATTTTCTAATGAAAGTTCTAACCGTTTTGTGCAATATGGTTTCAATTCCTCCTCCTCACAATGTTTTGGCCATCCAGACAAGGTATATTCGTATACTTTTGTTAAAACAATGTCTTTGTTAGTGGCCTTCGCAATCGTCTCAGCTGTAACAGGAAGCTGATCGACTACGGTAGAAAAAAACATAACCTTCATCAGGATCTGTAATTTGAGTTAATATGTCTTGTAATGCCAATCTACTTAAAAGATCAGCATTGGCGTTTTGATAACCCGCTAAAATTAGAGCCCAGCGTTGCATCCGCGCTGCAGCTAAAGGCGGTATCGCTGACTTTGGACCAAATATGCGGGTCAAAGGTTGGTGGTCTGTCACCAAGGTAAATTTACGACCGTAAAGATACAAGTGGAACTTCTTTAACCCGAATATTATAGCAAGCCCCTCTTTATCAATTTGGGCATAGTTTTTCTATGCCGAACTGAGTGTCCTGGAAGCATAGGCTACAGGACGCTCAGTACCATCGCTTAACATGTGGCTCATAATCGCACCTAACCCATAGGGACTCGCGTCTACGCTCAATACCAGTGTTTTCGTAGGTTCATAATGAATTAGTACTTTATCACCTGTTAGGACAGTTTTTACATACATGAAAGCTTACTCGCACTCGTTGGACCAACTCCATTCCGACTTGTGTTGCAGCAATGTATACAAGGGGTGAAGTTTGGAAGCTAAATTTTCAACAAACTTGCCATAGTAATTAATGATTCCCAAAAACGACTGTAGCCCTGAAGCATTGGTAGGTCTTGGCGCACGCATTATTGCTTCAAATTTGTCTTGAACTAGTTGAATGCCCTTACCGCTTAGATCATGACCTAAATATTTGACTTGTGGTTTGAAGAATTGACATTTGCTTGCATTTAAGCGCATATTATACTTATCAAGTCTATCGAACAGAAGTCTTAGAATCTTAAGATGTCCTTCGACATTGTTTGTCGCAACAAGGATATCATCTACATAACAAAATACATGAGGAATACCAGTCAATATTTTGTCCATGGTGGATTGAAATAGCACAGGAGCCGTTTTACGCCGAAACAGAGACGCTTAGGAGCTAATAAACCTTTATGCGTATTCAAAACTAGCAACTGCGCTGATTCTGCATCTAAGAACAATTAATTGAAAGCACCAGTTAGATCGATTACAGAATATACTTTGGGTTGTGAGCCTTCCTGAGCCAATTTCGCAAACAAATCTTGCACATTAGGAAGCTTATACCCATCATCTTCAATTACACTATTGACCTGTTTGTAGTCTCCACAGACCCTTACAGATCCATTTGCTTTAGGTACATGTACAGTGGGGGACGCCCACTTACTAGACGTAACTGGGGTTAGGATATCTGCTTCAATAGCCTATTATATTCTTGTTCCACCTTGTCAACCATGGAATAAGGGACGGCTCTAGACTTTTGATAAGTCGATTTTGCATTCGGTTTTAATTTCAGAGAAGCTGTAACATCTTTAATCCCTGTATCTTTATCAGAAAATAGTTAACGATGCTTCTCTAGAAGCTCACGAAAATCTTCAGGATCACAAGGTTGGCAAGTAGGAAGCACAATTTCAGATTTACTTAAAGGACCAATGTCACCCAATTGATTTTGACCTTTTTGCCTTAACTGCGGTTCGGATTTCACAGTGAATATTTGGTTCCAATCTAAGTTTATCTTTTGCAATAAATCTCGACCAAACAAAGATGGGCATTTACCTTGTACAACAATTATATCAGCCAGGTGGGAAGGGCTAGACTAAAACTTAACAGGTACACTAACGTAGCCTTATGTAGGAATTAGCTAACCTGTATAACTGCGTAAAGCAAAATCACACTTCTTTAAAGGGTACATATTGGACAACTCTGACATGTAAGCAGATTCTGAACTCGTTGACCTAGTAGCACCAGTGCCAATTTCCATTGAAATATCATATGCTTTCCCTTTCCCTACCGACATACGAATCATGTAAGGTGACACACTGTAATTACTAGTGACATTGTTTAGTCCAAAACCTTCAGACTGGTACCTTTCATCCTGAACACCATCAAGATAAACGCTGTCCTCTGTCTCCTGATTGCCATCGGCCACGTGCTTGGTATTAGCATGTCCCGCTTTGAAATGATTCGGTCTTAACCCTCCTCTGTTCCTGGTGTTGGTACTTTCACTGGAACCATGTTGTCCTCCAGAGCGACATACCCGCTGTAAGTGACCTTTCCGTTTACAGTTATGGAACGTAACTTCCTTGTATGGGCAATCAGCTCACTTGTGCTCACCTCCACAGCCTTTACATTTATAACGAAATGAGCTTCGACTGCCATGGGCTTTGCCTTTGAAGCGATGGGTTGGTTGTCCACTATACACGGCGTTAGTTGCGTCTATATTAGTTGTATGCAGGTAATCTTTGGTAGCAATGTAAGCCATTTCATCGGCTAAGCATTTATTTTTAGCCTTGTCAAAAGTTAGATCAGCCACGGATAGTATACTGAAAAAATAAACTAGTCAATATTGCCACGGACTAACGTTAAATTAGTCTGTAACGTTAGTCAATGCACACGGACTAGCAAAAATCTTCGTTTCATCACTGCTTCTTAGTCAGTTTACACTGACTAAGGAAAATATAATCGCAGCTTAGTCGGTGGCGACGGACTAAGGTATTTTAACACATGGACTAAGAACGATACGGACACCCGATTTACGCCATAATCGTAGCTTAGTCGGTGTCGACGGACTAATGTATTTTAACCCAATTCGATTCAATTCAATTTCGAAACCGAGAGGCAACGGTAGCTTGCTGGGCTAGGCATAGTTTCAGACGATCACTCTAAGCAACTTCCAACCGTAAATCACCCAAGAAGGTCTTTAGAAGAATGGAGGTATTAACTGCCATCATCGGCCTACCTGTTATTCCTTTAACTTGAAGGTAAAATTAAAGTTAATTGTTAGGCCACTGGCACTAGTACTGTATTATGGTTAGTGTTACGATACGCAGTACCGTGTAACCGTTGTTACGCTGGCGTTTCGCAATACACAAGTGCAATGACAGTGAGTAGCCTATAGGCTTCTACTGGATACTGCAGTGCATTCTCAACACTAAAGTGTGCATTCTAAACACCAATTAACAATGTGTTATGTGTGTATTGGGCTAGATTGAACAGTGGCACATAATCTTTTAATTTATTCCCAAACAAATGCTGGAACTATAAGTCTCAATAGTTTATTTGAAGTCTACACTCATTTGGTAAAGATTTCCTGTAATTTCCCATGTGAATCTAAATGGGT
>JAIPMN010022270.1:0-10539 GCA_020650975.1 Apostichopus californicus | reverse complement strand
TATGGTCTCTACATATGGTCTCTTGCATAAAGTCTCTACATATCTCAATAATTTGATTTTTCGTTCTTGCTTTCATGTTGCCGTTACTGTACGTCAAGGTCCTTGTGGTATGTTTAACCTTTTTTTTCCTATAATAAATGGCGGATTCGGGAAAGCTTGTACAAAGATAATGAATGCATCGTGGACTATCTGGGACAGAAAATTGAAAGCGAAAATAGCTTTAGAAAATGCAAAACATTTTGTTATAACATTAGTCTTATATTATATATTTTCAAACCATGCTGGATATTCATCAAATGTATATTTGATTGTGCTACATCAACCGTTGTATGCATAGAATGGTTAGTTACAACGTTGTACAACCAAGCATGTGCTCAACGATGTAGCTGATATTTCTTAGTTAGTTTCCCCCTTGTTTTATTATCATGAATCTTTCTGGTGAAATAAAGCCGTTTTACTTCCAACGAATTAAGAAAACATTATTATATCTTCCACTTACAACTCTCAACCACATGGAAAACTACAATTTAAACGTAGTGTGTAATAATGACAATAAAAAAAATATATTATGCTCACAATATGGCTTCATAAACGCGCCGAAGCAAAGATGAGATTGTGACAGAACTATTCACGGATTGTGTTATTTTCGACAAATGACAGCTGAACAAGAGATTAATTTGATTGATCTAAACGTGTAGGGCCGTACGAAACCATTAGCACATCACATTAACCACTCCTATCACATAAATAAATTATTATCTACATGAATTGCCCTCTTGTTTTTTTTTTGTTTCATCCAACCAGATGCATTACAACTCTGTCGCCTATGTAGGTATTTGTTATGGTTTCTTAAAACAAAACAGAAAAGACATATAACGTTGTGTGGACATTTAAACATTGAACATAAATGGTTAGTCCGATGATCACATGTAGTGAACTGTTTGGAAATATTCTTAATTATTTAATGCGTTATCCGTTGATATTGTTCAAATGGTCTGACGTCATAAAGAAAATCATAACAATGTCCTATTTTCTGCCTATTTCTACAGTTCCAGGATCTTGTTGTAAGTTAATAAATATCTAACGGTTTGCTTTTATTTGACTTACGTTTCTTTACTTGGTATTTAGTTTGTCACGTGCAACGTGATGAACGCTGAATTTTCACAGTTTGGATTACTAAATTAAATACATCATGAACTGTTACTCCAGTTCACATTTAAATAGGAACGTTCAACACATTACACATACTTTGAAAAGGAACCAATCAGCTACAATCAGTGTGACGGCACAATCACATTAGGAACGTTCAACACATTACGCATACCTTAGTAAGGAAATAATCAGCTACCATCAGTGTCACGCCACAATTGCATTGGGTACGTTCAACGCATTACACATACCTTAAAGAGGAACCAATCAGCTATCATCAGTGTGACGCAACAATCGCATTAGGAACGTTCAAAACATTACGCATTCCTTAAAGAGGAACCAATCAGCTATCATCAGTGTGACGCAACAATCGCATTAGGAACGTTCAAAACATTACGCATACCTTAAAGAGGAACCAATCAGCTATCATCAGTGTGACGCAACAATCGCATTTCGCATTCCTTAGTTAGGAACTAATCAGCTATCATCAGTGTGACGCCACAATCGCATTGGCTACGTTTATGACATTACACATACCTTAAAAGGAACCAATCAGCTATCATCAGTGTGATGCAACAATCCCATCAGGAACGTCCACGACATGATTCGTGTCACGCACACTTCTGCTTGGGATTATATTTAAGGCAGTTTTGCTAAGTATCATCGTCGTGAATGATGTAGGCTTCATATGCTTACCGCAATTTTGATAATCTGAAGTTAAGCAAGGTTTTTTTTTTATGTAAATCTTAGATTACCCGTAAATACAAAGCAACATTTCAACAACGCTAATGTTTATCTGACTTACATGTTGAAAGAAAATGCCATTGTACTGTAACTCCCAAAGAAATCCCGAAAATGAATTCCAACGATTAATTTGACTATGGACTCATTGACCACATCTTAAATGACTGATTAAGTCATAAAAGGCAGCCGAAAGATAATTTATTCTATTTATATGCATAAAAGATAGGAGGGGTTCTAGCTGCTCTATCCAAACTTGATTTAAAGTTAAAAATTCATAGCACTGGAATATCCATGTGTCAAAAGAAGATCCATGGAAGATCCTTATGCATACTAGTGAAGGAAATTATCCGTAACTGAAAACTAACGGGTGGTCTGGAATGGTCACATGATATCATATCAGCCAATCAGACGCAAGAATGATACCAACAGATAGAGAGGGGTTGTAGAATTAATGTTAACTACAGACTTAACAAGGGAATATTTTTGTAACCGTAAGGATATCTTTGTTAACTTGCGGGTTATCCAGTGATGTACTTCTTTTTTTTTTTTGGGGGGGGGGGGTGGATTTTACGATTGCAACTAATCAAACATTCTCCTTCAAATATGTATGCTTCCATTCTCCTTTTCCGCCAATAGACTACCAGGGTACAAAAGACCAGGATACATCAGGTAAGACAATCTACTTCAATTTAAAACAAAAGCAGTATAGCTACGTGTACAGACCATTACATGGAAGTGACATCACTTCCGGCGGAATTTTAAGGAAAGTACAGAGGTATTTTATATGTAAATCTTAGATTACCCGTAAATACAAAGCAACATTTCAACAACGCTAATGATTATCTGACTTACAGGTTGAAAGAAAATGCCATTGTAACTCCCAAAGAAGTCCCAAAGAAAATGAATTCCAACGATTGATTTGAGTATGATTTAATAGCGAGTTCCTCCCAGAGTATTGACCATGTTTACACAAGATTGGTTCTTTTCAAGTAATTTTGTTTTCATTCTACTCCTCCTTCATTAGACTCCTGGTCATCTGGTAATACAAACTACTTCAATTTTATACTTACGGTAAAACAATAGCGGTAGCAACGTGTACAGATGACTGGTGGGGTTAATACTAGTTCCCCTAGAGTTACTAATGCACAAACGGATGTTGGAAAATGTTTCATAAGTTGCACAAAAACCGTCTGTGACGATTGAACAGTTCATTGTGCCTCGAAATGCGTAGAATTCTTACCAATTTAGAAGAAAAGGGTTTCGTGTCAACGAATGTAAGAATGAAAGATCAACAAGTTTAATTTCGATGTACCAAACATTTTATATCCTACAAATCTACATCAAAGGGGGGAAATGCGAAATGTATTCTGTTGTTTGATCAAGTCATAATACCAGGAGAGTGCTGTCCAATGTGTCCTTTCAGTTAGTAATTGTTTCTTCACCTCCTCCATCTCCTCCTCCGCCACCTCCTCCTACCTCACCTCCTCCTCCTCCTCCTTCAACTCCTCCTTTATCTTTTCTCATTCACCATCTCCTTATCTTTTCTCTTGCACTAATATTCTGCAGGTTTTAGTCAAATTGGTAAAACTGCTTTCAGTTATTCTGTTATGTTCCTTGGTATCGAAGACGTGAATCTTTAGTATGTTTGTCTTTGATCATAACACATGATACCACATGTATTTCTTTTGCTGTTTTACAGGGTCTTCATCGGACAGTAGCATTTACGACATGAGACCGTGTGTGTTTAGAGGTTCAGTTAAGCTACATAGCGAACAATGGAAGATAGACGATTGTACAGAGTGTACTTGTAAAAACGGTACCACAGATTGTGACATTATCGTTTGTGCACGACCAAAATGTTCCGATCCTGTCATAATGCCAGGAGAGTGCTGTCCAATGTGTCCTTTCAGTTAGTAATTGTTTCTTCACCTCCTCCTCCTCCTTCATCTCCTCAACTTTTTCTCATTCACCATCTCCTTATCTTTTCTCTTGCACTGTCCTACTCCTCCTCCTTCTCCTTTCCTTCTCTTCTCTTCCATATCATTCTCTTACGTCACTTCCTCTTCCTCCTCCTCCTCCTTCCCGTCTCTCTTTCTCCTGCTCCTCTCCTTCCCTTCCCTTCTTACTCCTTAACTATGCATGTGTACGTGTGCGTAAATGATGTTTATAATTACATACTTTTGACCATCTTATTTTCTTTCACCCAGCAATGGAATTATTTAACTTGCTCAACCAATTCACAGCGGGTACAAGAATTACCGAGGGCGAAAGGACCAGGTTCAGCTTCGCGGCAGAGATTGAAATATACAAAGGACGGACGTCAATGATAATACAAGGAGAAAATATGTGGAGGATAAGCGCTTGGGTCAGTAGGAACAGCGATGGTTCTGGGGAAAAATTTTCGTACAATGATAACGTGCTATCAGAAAAACAGAGAGCTCTTGAATTTTCAAAAGCCAAATCAGATTACGCACCTCCGGACAAGAGATGGACTTTCAAAAAATTGCGTTACCCATTTTACGCTAGGGAGGGCGTCTGTGCTGACTTCAAATACTTTTGTATCAAGTTTAGTATGACGGATGACCCACAACCCAAGTTTGATCTTGATTTTACTTACACAGTTTACCGGGAGGAGTACGAGAGGCAAACAAAATGCGTTCGTCTGGGGGTCTGTGCAGGTAATTCAATCCAGATATCATATGTATTCGTTCGAATTTTTACAGTAGTTACGGTATTATTTTAATTTGCGTGGATACATGCTTGCCGTATATCTGATATGTGTCTTAATATCAGATATGTAAAGGAAGTTTCCTTTATAAATGTCGGGCGAGACGGAAGGTTAAGAATTGCCGTGGGGGGGGGGGGATTCCAGATGATTCCGTATACTCTATTTCACACGCACAAGGAATTTCGGAGGATTTATACCACTGTACGTGGTAATACTGTATAATTCCTGTAGCAGTGAAAAACATGGTAACTGTTTACTTAAAACATTTTTGAAAAATGTATGTTGGACGAATGCCAAAATAGGAGGGAAGGGGAGGGGTGACCCCAAAACACATACTAAGCAATCCCGTGGAAATTTATATGAAATTCTGTGGTGTTAGCAAATGTGACATATTGTATATCTATATCGCAATGAATAAGAACATACGATCCATATGGTGACGTCAGGCACATACTAAAGATATACGCATATACGTTATTGGTTGAAGCAGACTGGGTTCAACACAACATATTTAAAAGCGCATTCTACAATATCGTGATCAGCCACGTGTCCTACAAATCGTGACGTCATGTGACGTTATAACTTACGTCCTTATATTCTTAATTCCAAAGAGTGACATTTCAATGTTCGAGTAACTATATATGATATGATCACTCTAATAGAGGAGTGGTATATCACTCTTATAAATAGAGAGTGACGTCACGTCAAAGTATAACTCTAAACAGGAGGATAATTTCGCTCTATTTTGAGCTGAAGTTCAGTAGGTTTGAACTCTCAGGAAGCATGAGAATTAAAGGTGTCATCATGGGACACTACTCTCACCATCATTTAACCCTCCCTCAATCCAAAATATCATTTTCGTCCCTGCGACATTAAAAACAATACACCATAAGCCAGCTGATTGTGGGGTTAACATTACACCCCCCTCCCCCCCCCCCTACCAACACACTCCCTACCTCCAACCCCACACAAACACACGCACTTAAATCCGTATTAAAATATTTTGCCAGTTCCTCCCATTTGCATTAGTACTGAAAAAAAACTGTTTTACAGTTCGTGCGCTTTCAAAGCAAATTCATTCCTAAACTATAAACATAAAGGACTGCAAGTCATTTACATTGTTGATATAAATAAAACTTTAGTCGATACTTTGCCTGTCAAATAATAGAGGTAAGGGCTTTTATTCTCGGGAATACTGGTAAGGGCTTCCAACTCTTTTTGAGGGTAGGGTGGGAGAGACAGTGGGTGGGTGGGTTGGTGGAGGTAGGGTTGGGGTGGGATGGGCCGGTAGGCGTGGTGGGTGGGTAAAGAACATCAGAGGGGTTTGATATTCAAACGGGCGTTTAAGCCCTAACGGCATGGAGGATAGAAGAGATTATATTATTTGAGGGGAATATTCTGTTCGACTCATGTAGACTAATGAAGGAAATTTGAAAAGTGAACATCTGTTTACCTCAGTAACACAAGCAACAACAATACAATAAAAACGATCAAACAGCAGCAGAGAGAGAGAGACCAGTTGTAACATTTAGCGAGACAATGACAGACTCTTGCAATGATATACTACTTTCTAGAACAGACTAAAGTATACCCTTATTTTACGACGTTCGTCAATATTTTTCTGTTTTTCGTATTTAATGAATAGAATGTTCTTTTTGTCTCTTAAACTACAGTTCTGAGATTCGGTTACCTTAGCTGTTTTCACCTTGTCCTGAACAATATTTAAACACTGTTTTCCCCTCTAGTTTATACTAATTAAAAAACTCCCACTAAACATATCTGATTCAGTGTTACACATTTTCGTGTAAGCAGCACATGTAGAGTCAAACCAATGATAATATATGCGTGTAAGTGTGTGTGTGTGTAAATGTGTCAGTGTGTTTGTGTGAATACCATCTTCCATCGTGTTGTATGTGTTCATGTTTTTATTTGTTTCCTTTGAAGCTGATGGTTTTTTTTTTCCTCTTATTTCATCATTTCGATTTTCTATGTCAAATAAACTCATGTGTTTATCATTTACGATTAAACAAACAAACAAAACAAGATAAGAATATTGTTTTCAATGTTTTTCTCTACTCAAGAAACTGCAATGTGATTTTGCGGATAGCATCGTGACCTAAAAACATTTTAATCTAATTGCCCTTTGGCCTTTTTTTATATTTTTTTTATATTTTGTATAGCCTATGTTAGGGCCGGTTTCCATTCACACTGTACAAGAAGCATACAATACGTTATAACATATCACAGTTACATATTACTATCAACGATATCATACTAGTAATTGATAGTAGCCCTTAGCTTACACCAATAGCCTATATATAGCAGTAGTATTTTGGTGCAACGCCTGGTTCGATATATTAGGTATGACTTAGGAAAAAAAGTATTAGAAACTTGAAGTTAGTAACTCATTTAGGTGATATAATATAGCAATCTTTTCTCGTACCTAGTCCCAACATTTAGATCAAGTCTTTTCATAACCTTCTTTGTTTTCCAATCCCAATTTACCTACTTTTAGGAGTGTTTGCCGAGACATTCGACTGGGAACTGATTGGAGAGAATCCAATTCCAGGCCAGGAGACTCCTGTAATTATCGACATCTACGTCACATTCAGGGATGACACACGTAATCTAGAGGGTGAGGGCCTTTGGCGCGTATCACTGTTTGGTAGTAGCGATCCTTTGGGTGATGGTCGTCGCTTTGGAGAAGTGGCCCAAATCCTCAATGTCGCGGAAGGTTCCACTTACATTGCCAATGGCCGCCCTCTCTATATTGATGGTATTGAGACAGAATTTGAATATGGAACTATTGGATGTATTGATGACGTGAACTACACTTGCATGGAATTCTTGAAAGGGGACGCCCCTGATCCAGAATTTACACTTATTGTTGAAGGAGGGCGTAGTGCTGTTTCTCGAGATTCATTGGTACTTTGCAAACCACAAGAATGTCAGTCAAGTAAGTACTAGGCTTTCTGGTCATTTCGCCCAACCTTGATTAAATATTATACTTCAAAATGAAACGTTCGGGAATTGAACTAGAGAAATAGAAACAGTGATATTATTCCACACCGATTCCCCTTTGTTTGTATACTAATAAAACTTCCATTGTATGCGTAACCGCCTAAAGTAGTGTAATCCTCCCATTATACCTGATATAACTGCTCAGACTCCGATCGATATCGAGCGGACCTCACTTTATTTACCTACCACGAAGTAACAAAACCCAAAATAAATCAAATTGAACTAGTGAAATAGAAAAAGTAATATTATTCTGATTGAATATTAGTTAAAAAAAAGGTTGGGCGAAATGACCATGCTGGTTGGGCGAAATGACCAGGCTGGTTGGGCGAAATGGTAAGGTTGGGCGAAATGGCAGTTGGGCGAAATGGTTGTTGGGCGAAGTGACCAGCTTCCAGTACTAGTGTAACCGGCAGATTGAGGCATGATGAGGGGTGGGGTATGAAAAGATGAAGTTTAAAGATGGTGCATCTGGAAATGAACATTGCTTGGTAATATGATGGTCGTTTTGCAACATGCGGATGTTTTTGCCATGCGTCTGTTTTTAATAAATGTTTTAAGAGGGGGGAGGATTCAAGATATATATGAGGATTCAAGATATATATGTAAACAATAGACGAGAAACAAATTCGGATAATTGTTGGCAAATTTTGAAAAATTTGAAGGTTTTGGTTAGATTTGCAATTCTCACTGTATGTTTCTCCTATCTTGTTACAGGAGTTGTTTTTGTTGATCTGGACCTAACTCTTATCATTCCTGACATTATTGTGGAGAATAGCGACGACACCGACACGACATTCAAACTGAACGCTATCACAAATAAAGAACTGACGTCAACAGTAACTGGAGCGGATTTATGGCAGGTCAAAACTTTCTTCTCTACAAACCCCAACGGGAGAGGAAGACGCGTTAACGAGCATCCACAGATCTTGACAGCTGTACAAGATGACCAAACTCTAAATACTGGTGAAAATCTCGTCTTCGAAGAAGTGGACTTCCAGGTGGATTTAGCTGGCCTAATCTGTGATGAGGTTCCATTCATGTGCTTCCAATTGGCGAAAAATCCTGCTTCCAGTATCGACTATACATTTGAGACACAGCCAATACAAGATACATTGGTGAACTGCCTTAGCATGGAAGATGTTTGCAAAGGTAAAGAAGTTTTTTTTTACATTCAACAACCCAAATTAAATTCTATTTTCGTTATTCCCCTTCGCCAATGTTAGCGGACTAAAATTACTAATTGTTTTTTTTTCAAAAAGTGATTTCCTGCTTTCTTTATTAAAAACTGCCAAATTTTTGTCTGATTTCGAAAATTGTGCAAACTTATATATTCTGGCATGCCCATGTTATGGTTTTAAAACGTTTATTAGATTCTATCATCTGCGAGTTTATTTTAAAAGATGCGTGATAATATAGCTACTTTTTACAAGTACGGTGATCTACTCAACATAATTACTGTCATCCCCTCTTGATTTTCTGCAATTATCGTCAAACATTTAGCTGTGTTTATGAATATATTAGGCTCATCTGTATTTATCCCTTCAGGTGTTGTCTTCACCGAGTTGGCATGGTCGCGAGAAATCCCAGAAGATCACGTACCTGGAACTGACTCCCCTCTCTTCATTGAAGCAAGTGTTGACGTTGAACCTTACAGCCGAGAGGTGACAGGTGTAGATCTGTGGCAAGTCTCTGTATTTGCAAGCCGCGACATGTTAGGAAACGAGCGCCGTGATCCTATCTTTTCCGACGTATTGACCCCCATCGACGCCGCGACTACCCTACCGCAGGGTGGACCTCTTACATTCCCCACCTTGGAGACCCCTCCCTTTGCTGTTGATAAAATGGGTTGTGGAGAATTCCGGTATCTTTGCGTAGAATTCCAAAATGGTGATAGTCCTATCCCCGACTTCACATGTGACACCAAATCAGGTGAAGACACCATCGTAAAATGCCATCCCGAAGATTGTGTAGATATGTAGTCAAGTTCACGGTATATAGTGCAGGGGGAGAACATATTGGAAAATGACTATCCAATTAAATTAGTGATTATATTAGTGAATATTCAAAACTCGCCCCCCCCCCCAAATAAAAACACAAGCAAAAAATAAAGTAGCTTATTTATGAGGTAGAAAGTAGGATGATTTGAAAGAAACAGGAAGCTTGTAATTATTAAACAATGGACACTTAGAAAATTGCAACAGAATATAAATGGAGAAATTAAGGAGAGAAAAGAAAATGCGGGTACTTTCTGATTTGGTGGATAAATGACGCAATAGACGGAATGGTTATCACCAATGAGAGCAGAGTAAAACAAAACGGGTTATAGTATTGAGAAGTGATGTGTATTTATTATAGGTAAGTTGGAAACAATAAAGCCTTCTGGAAGGGGGGTTAAAGGGCAAAGGAAAGGACAACTGGAAGTATTAAGACTCTGTCTTCATAATTATGTACCTCCTACGAGAATGAAAATAACTTTCACAAAGCTATCTGCTTAGTTAGATGCTCCACATGTTTATAAATGAAAATCAATTCTCTTCCACATTCAACAAGCTGTAATGTACAAACAACCAATGTCCATATCATGCATCCATCCCGCTACCATGGCAACCAGAAGTAACCCAACAATCACTTCCGCCATGGAGGAGATGAGGTCTGAAACTCCCGTGGATTGCCCTTTGTTCGTATTGTATTTTGCTTAGTGTTTATTTCCTATGGCCTAAGTGGACCCCTTACTCCAATGGGAGGGGAGGGATTGACTAGTCCATTCTCATTATAATTTTTATCAGGTAATTCACCAGAATTAATAATCATGATGTAAGATGGTCAGCTCTTATATAAAGTTTTGTTTTGTACCATAGTTTTACTTGTTTATTAGTGCACTGTGCAGTGCTCACTGT
>JAIPMN010022267.1:0-34023 GCA_020650975.1 Apostichopus californicus | reverse complement strand
CCTCTGTTATATGTAACGACCCTTCGAAAGGATCAAATACCCTCTGGTGAAATTATTGAGAAATTGGAACAAATACGTACGGATGAATGATTACATCAGAAATAAAAAACATAACAAATAACTCTACCATGGTAACGGACTAACAAAAAATATATAAACAACGTCGAAAAATACGAAATTGTAAACAAATAGGTAAACTAAATCGTATAAATATCTGAATCAGCACTATATATACAAGTTAGCACATGTTTGTAACATATACATTAAATCACTGTATATATATCTTTGCTACTGTTGGATTCGAAGATCCTTCTCATATCATAAACTTGGTCATTCCAAAATAGCGACTGGAATATCAATTCAGCTTATTCAGAGGCAAATTATTTTTTTGACTGATTCAGGATTCCAATTTGGCATACTAAGCATCGTGGTGAAATTTATACACATTTTCTATATACTAGTCGTTTTCAATCTGTCGACATGCATATAGTTGCAGTAAACTTTTCTTTATTATTATTATTATTATTAAATGTGGACTATATGTATAGCAACCATGTGTTATGGTATATAATTAGCCCTTTAAGGCGATCAAATCTGCACCATTCCTTTACGTATCGTCATCATGCGTTGGTCGCACATAGTTCATAAAAGTCATAAAACTTTCTGGGCCAAATCATTGGAGTTTGCCGCTCATCGGTTCTTTCATCCGTTTCATATAACCTAGCAACTTTTAAATCACATAAACAGTTACTGCCCTGTTTTCTTTGACCCACTAAATTATCATGTTCAAACACCGCCATGTCAATGACCTACGGTATATAACATCCTTCCTTTATAACGAGTCTGTGTTATCAGAGATGCGATTTCATGCTCGTTGCCATAGCACCCGAGCCACTGTAATGGAATGACTGATTTTTTTTTTCGGCCGCCATTTTGAATATCAAATATAGGGTTTTATAACCCGAGAGAGTCTTGTGGGTAATTCCCACCGCCGTTCATGTCTAAGGCGATGTGGCGAATTGAAATTAATTTGAAGGAAAGACTTAATCAAATATTTATTTTAATTGCAGTGTATTTAGTCACGTGTTCAAGTGAAACTCTGAAGTAATCATACTGAAAAGAGGAAAGTGTATCAATGAATCGTTTTTTTTTTAGTTATACATAGCATATGTACTGCTTGTACAAACTCAAAAAATGTCAAAATCTTGGCAAGAGAAGTCATTTCTCGTTGACGAACGTACATGTGCGCAAGTAGTTATGTCACGTCAGATAAAGCCAACTTCCAAGTGATTATAAGTGTAAAGTTTGAATTAAAAATAGTGACACTCTTGTATAGATAGCCCGTTCCACGACTCTTGTACAATGCACATGCGCAAAGTTAAATTTAAGGTAAGATAAAGCTGTTTACCCAACAGAAGCTAGGTCAAGATGCCAGTTGCGCATATACGTGCAAGCCATAACGACGCGTCGGTAATGCAAATAAACTTGAACAAGTGCGTAGGAACCGGGGGGCTGGGGGCGCCAGCCCCCCAGTGAAAAATATGGGGGGGGGCTTCGCAAGTCAGAAAACCCCTTTTTCATTTCTCAATAAATGATATCAACATTCGTCATTTTAGCAGAAAACATCTCATTTGGAGCACCAAATTGCATCTAAGGCCAGGTGAAAATGCAAAATTATTTACAAAATGGAGTGGGTTTTAAAGTGTGCTATATTGCACCAAATTGCATCTGAGGCCACCTGGAAATGCAAAAATTTTCCAAAGGGGAGGGGGGCACCCCTTAGACCCCTCCCCCAGGCCGGCCATCAGTCTTCAGCCCCCCCCCCACTCAAAAGAACCTTCCTACGCCACTGAACTTGAACATAGGTTTATCAAATTTGTACACATATTTTGCATATGCTTTGCCATTTCACACCAAACCCTTCGCCTTCATCATCTAAAAGACTTGCTCTATACAACATGAATGTGACCTTTGACATAATAAAATAATCATGTGACGTCAATGCGGTCTGTACACGTTTAAATCAGTGTATATTAAGTATATATGGTATGCCGTGCATCTCATCATTGAACAGACGACACTGACGTCACCGGGTCGAAAGTGCAAACCTGTACTATTTATGGCCTGTTTATCTGCGGTTATCTCAGCTCATAGTTGTCTCAAAAGTGATTTCATTCCGGGCACGAGCGAGAAAAATATTTTCGTCCTTTTCCCGAAATTCCTAACCGGTTATTATATCTTCGTCCTAATCTTTTGGCCATTAAACTTAAATTACAGTCGTGTGTACTTTAATGGAATTTCGTTCCGAGAATCCGATACAACTTGCATGCATGGCTTTAATATGACCAACAACAACAAAAGGCTCGGCGTTAAAACAATGACAAATTCTGTGGTTGGTGTCCTCTGAGACCACACGCTAAGTTTATCATGCGATTTGATCAATATGTAGGTATTTCCCTCAATTTATCGCGGTTTATGAATTCCTTCTAAGTAAAGTCGTCAGCGATCAATTTCCCCTTCTTAGCAAGGGGTCATCTTTGTACTTGACTCCCCCAAATTTGTCCAATTTTGATGTTATTATTATTATTATTAGCATTGGAAATTACCTGTCAACGTTCAATTAGAAAGAACCATTATGTATCAGCAGGTCGATTTTTACTCCAAAAATAGTCCTCTGAGATTCTTACAATAAGTATTCTGAACTTTAGCAGTCGAGGATGAAAGTGCATGACTGCCATTAAAGTAATATAACGTGTCTGTACGAACCGTTGTAACGTGCGAGGACTTCACTGCTTTAAGAGAGTTGGGGGGGGAGGGAGGATGGGGGGGGGGTACATATGATCAGAAATTCTGCTGATACCCCGGGAGACATGTATCGACGCAAACTTTACACATGTCCGTTAAAAACAAAATATTACAGGTCCAAAAGTGACCAAATAGGCCGACATCATAAAACCGTTTGCAAGTTTGTGTTCATTTTCATCCATTTCCTTCTTCATTCATGTTGTAGTCGGTTAATAAGAGTTTAACATTATTTTAAACCTTACTTGGCTGATTTCAAATTCTTTGTGCCCTCCCTCTGCCTAAGTCGTTTTCCACATTCCGTCAATAATCTTTCTGTTCCAGAGCCTCGGATCGGTGATTGAAGAGCTGAGCCTAAAATATTCTGTAATGAACTTAATTGCCGCTCCATTCGCAAGAAGTAAGCTTGGCATAGTTTATTAACCGCACTTTTTGCATTGGCTGACTTCATACAGTTGATGCATGGTAGCAGCCAGTTGCTTGTGTTTGCAAAATGCCTCCCATAGTGTGTTAACACACAGATATTAGTGTCACAACACCTCACTATATTGACTACACATCGAGAGTCTGTTCCCTATCGACCTATATACATATATTTCGCCCTTCATGTGTAGCCTATGCATATATACCTTTGCCGGTACTTTACTTTTACTGTAAATACTCTTGGCAGAACTTGTTTTACTGTCATGAATCTGAAGTTAACTATCAGCTCAGGATATTCCATCAGTCCAGCTTGGTTTATTGTTTCAATAACATCGATGAAACATGAACAGACTATCAGCAACCTGACCAATAGAATAGCTGTCACCAGGGCGCATGCGTGGTGCTTATAAGAAGAACGCCAGGTACATAGCACGTCGAGCGCTATCACAAATCAAAATATAATCTAAACGGTTACTTTAATGTCTATACACAGTATAAATATTTCTTTTGAGAAAAAAACAAAAAAACAATTGCTTTGAACATCAGTTCACCCAAAATTAATTTTAAAAACAATTTATTTTATCATCGTATATAGCAATTCCAAGTTTACAATACATTTTCCAAGTGACGCAAATATCGGTCTGTTTATCCATGGCCATTCACTCAATAACTAAACACTACTTTGGTCTCCACTTGGCCTATAAATGTGGGTTTAGTACACATCGTTGGTACAATTAAAATAACCCTTGGGTAAAAGAAAAAAATTAAATACTCAAAAATGTTATTTCATACTTTAAACCTTTTGGTTTTTTCCATTTTATGCTCGATGGTACCCGAACAATTCCCAGTGGATGATATGTTTGAATAAAATCCTGAAAATATGAACACACGTGGAGTATTTAAAGTACAGCGACCGATTGTTGTTGTTCTGTCGTCTGGGTGTATATCTTGCAAAATAAGCATATCCACTCATTCATTGTTCGTATCCACAGAAAATAGACACATTGTCAACACTCTCTCGACCACCAAAAAGGTCATAATTTTAAGGAATTTTGGTCTTGTTAATGTGGCTCAAAAATGTCTGAAGGGGTCTCCCGTCTAGCTTTAAATGGGTTTCATATGTCTTTGGTATGTTATTGTCAACTTTATCGCCCGCAGGTTTCAATGTTTTTAGTAATGTTTTCAGATTCGAGGGCGCTTTAAGCCTACACGCGTGCAATCGGTAAATTCTGTCTGACCCTATTGATATCTGTTTATGAAGTGATGTCCAAAAATGTCCAATTTCCGGTCAAATTAGTTGCACTTTTGTAACCCGAGGTGTAAATCATTCAACGGAGAGAAGTTCAACTGCCGTTCGGGGAGTTCTTGAGAAATGAAGCATTGTTAACGTTTGACGCGTTATTTTGAGACTAAATATGTAGAGGAATCATGAAGGCCCTGCTTTTATTACAATATCGATAAAGTACAAATCAATTATCTTAAACCACAAGAATTGTTGTTCTCTCAGATGTATAACCGCAATATTGTACTATACATGATGTGGGGGGAGGGGGGGGGGTCAATCTCTTTAGCCTGGGACATCAGTACGTGACCCAAAAGTTTAGTATATGCTAACACAATACTTACGCTTTTCAAAACAGATTCTGGACGTTGGGGAGTATTTTATTACATAACTAAACTGTCTGTCTAAGGGAAACAAGCTTCGGTGAGGAGTTGCAGTATACTTGCTGAACCGTCTCAGAATATGAGTGACCAATTTATAATTTGACTTTGTAGTATCATGCAGATACTAATGACCGACTGACCCTTAAAAGAAGTCATCATATTTTTAGCCATAAAGCAGACTGAGGCAAACTTTGTTTACGGTTGTTTTGTGTTGAGGAATATCCATGGCCGACCTGTCATCAGAAACGGCTGGTTTTCAAAACAACATATTGATTTTACTTCTTACGAAACCAGTCTCCACAATCCGAAATGACACTTTTCTGTGTGTATATGTAGGGTATTGCCAAAAAAAAAACCTATATAGGGTGAACTTCGTTTAGAGTAAAATGCATGTGCTCTAGTTTAAATGTTTTTGTCCTGTCGTTATGTCGGTAATGGACGGATAAACTGACAAACTCTGACATGACCTACCTGTAAAAAACAGTTTTTCTACCTGAACTTCATGCCATAACTCTCTTTGGATTTTGCTTTGAGAGCGATTTAACAGTCAAATTTGTGTAGGCAGTTTAGTCACAGCAGGATTGGTTGAACTTTAATAGAGATCTACATACGGTAGTATACTTGATATACTTAGTATGGCTTTCGACATTGGTTGCCATGGTTGCAACTGAGGTTTACAAAAAGTATTTTTGATCTATGCTAGTCGTCTGCACTCTAAAACAAAAGGTGGGCAAATAGTTTATACCACACTGGGTATACAGATATGTATCCAACCAAATTCGGGTAAAGTGTTTGCTCCCAAACAAGTAAAAATTACGAAAGTTTAACCAATTTAATTGCCAAAAAGTGATAAATTGCTTTAAATTGTCTGCATTTTGTCCAACGCTTTTAGCCGAGTGTAACAGTGTCACTTAAACGGACAATGCATGTTGCCGTTTGCTTAAGTTTTCAGTTAAGTTGGAGATTTACACAGACAACGAATGATAGTCTGCCCAAACTTTTGCATCTTGTGTTAATATCATATGTTAGTGCTTGCTGACGTAAAAATGTGTTCTCTAAGGATTCCCTTGTCGATAAATTAATAGTTCTTTACATACATTTTGTTTCCGTCACACTCTGCACTATATTTTGCTTTATAGCAGACGACAAACATATAAGCGGCCTTTTTTCGCGTGTTATCGTCAGAAGATGAAGAGATAAACATCAGTAAATATTCTGGTACTCCACTTTACGTGCGTTAGGCCCTACCATGCAGTGGCGTAGGAAGGTACTTTTGAGTGGGGGCTGAAGACTGATGGCCGGCCTGGGGGAGGGGTCTAAGGTTTTTGCATTTCCGGGTGGCCTCAGATGCAATTTGGTGCAATATAGCACACTTCAACACCCACTCCATTTTGTAAATAATTTTGCATTTTCACCTGGCCTTAGATGCAATTTGGTGCTCCAAATGAGATTTTTTTTCTCATTTGGAAATGAAAAAGGGGTTTTCTGACTTGCG
The DNA here is from genome assembly GCA_020650975.1 of Apostichopus californicus. Classification (NCBI taxonomy): domain Eukaryota; kingdom Metazoa; phylum Echinodermata; class Holothuroidea; order Aspidochirotida; family Stichopodidae; genus Apostichopus; species Apostichopus californicus. Next base: position 27,638 of record JAIPMN010022267.1, on the reverse strand, counting down.
GAGCGGGGGGGGGGGCGGAATGATACTTCCGCCCACCATATTTTTCACTGGGGGGGGCTGGCGCCCCCAGCCCCCTGGTTCCTACGCCCTTGATGCTAGTCGTCTGCAACAAAAGTTGGAAAATATTTTATCCCACACTGGGTACGTAATACGTATGTATGCTTCTAGCAAATGAATGACTCGATTGAAAACACTTCATGTACTACGATGACCTACTCCGTTAGAGGCACTGGTTTTGTACCCATCTTCACAATGTATAGGCTACAACATGTGAATTTGAAGTAGGTATAGTGCCTATACTATAGGCTATATGTAAATATGACAATATGCAGTCCCCAACTGTACGTATAGATGCAACTATATTATCCCGACCAAATAGTATTTATTTGTCATCACGATCGCGACGTCTTCGCTATAACGATGGTGTACAGATCCGTTATTACGTGATGTGTACTATGATATATATGTCGTAATTTCTATAAACAGAACCTTTCGTCAGGCCCCTCTTTAGAACCAGATACAAGTAATAAATCCTACACTAGTGAAGTGTGTAGGTTGACAGGCTGTAGTGTGCATTGACATTAGTACGTAATGTTGATATGGTATTACTGTGTATATTATATGACACCCTTGGAATGTCATTGCTTGCAAGCCTAGCATGAGATTTATTTCGATAGTTGGCTGATTCGATAGTGACCATTTTAGCAAATTGCCATGAAAGGAATTGAGAAGAAATCTGGAAGGAGTACAACCATACTAGGATTCATTTATTTGGGGACGTATGCCTAAAATTATGCATTAAAAGTTTTGACTTATTCAGCGTATTCTACCACCAAAAGAATATAGTCACCATCTGTCTACCGTGACGTAATGAAAGGACATCTGTTTTAGACAGTCTGACCTTGCTGTACTTGCAGGACTGCAGATGCTGCGATTAAGGATGAGGTTCTTTCTCTGTTTCTCTGTGACAGTAACCAGAGTAATAGTTTACTGTGTACGGAATCGTTGACAACGGATACCCGTTATGAGTACTTGTCAACAGTAGTGTTACTATGATGGGCTTATGAACATAAACAAACCCAATTTTAGCATTTCATCCGTTTCTTCTAACATAAGCACGTTTTAATAATCTATTAATAGATCCTGCATATTGTGTAATGTCTTTAAGTGTTCAGATAAATAGCCATGCGCCTTCTGGTAAATTCTATACAGTTGTAGGCTAATTCTTAGTTGATAATTAGGCCTATGGGCCTATACCAGTTTCTATATGGTGTATATAGGCCTAACATATCGTTAACTATTTGCGCTGTAATCGCATTGAAATAAAATAATCGGGATATATGTTCTAAGGCTATCCATCAATTTATAAGCTTCCCATATATATTCACATAAATATCAAAAGAAAACTTCAAACTAAGCTATATATGCTTGACCTATAACTTATAACGTGGGATACTTCAATGTGAGACAATTTTGTTTGTCCATATCAGCCAAATCGCATGGTCCTTCCACACCATTATTCACGCATGGAATTATAACGATAGGCTGTGTGTTGTTTATTTGTAAATATGTTGGCTGCAAACATCTTAATGGTATTTGCCATATATAACTTTATGTGAAAACCATTTGAATATCTTAACTACTCCTTTAAGTTTAATTTTCTAACTAAAATCACCGGTACATGTCACACAACCCTGTATAGTGGAATAACCCTGTATAACCCTTGATTAACATAGCTTATAGTTACCAATGATACCAGGGTGGGTACGAAATGTATTTTGCGGGCCTTGATGCGTTATTTTGTACTTAATTCCCGTTGCAACACTTAAACGATGTACTCTATCCCCCCCCCCCCCACCCCCTCTCTCTCTCGTACCAAAAATTGAAATACAGTAGGCTACTGTACGTTATGAATGGGAAAGGAAGATCAGAAAGTTCTACATATGCCGGATTAACTGTCCATCTATTATCTTGAATATCCTATCGCAAGTAAACCCAAAGTATACGTAGGCCTATATTTCATCTTTCTTTTCTTCATTCACTTCTAAATTGCCAGTTTACTGTATTGATTTCATATGCGGTAACTTATCATTCGTAGAATCAATGGTATTTATACTGTATTCGTGTCACACATACACACCACATATGGTGACACGGTTGACCGGATCGAGTTACAGACGACTGAAAGGATTGACAGACTCAACAATAAGTCCAGAAGAGTGTGTTAGGATGGGTAGGCCTATACATATGAGAGTCAGGGAGGGAGGCGTATTTTTTTTTCCCAGGACGAACGTGGGCATCGGCCAATCAAATCTCTGGATTCCAAACATGTGACGCTTTTTCAAAAAACATGTTCTGAATCTTTTTTTCTAGTTTTGACCCCAGATTATGAACGACAATCCTTCATTTTCAGAAAAACTGGATCCCTAACCCACTTTCTAAACCCTAACTCTGATTTTAAACGAATTTGTAAATTCCTGAAAAACCTGAAACCCACGTTCGTCCTGGGAAAAAAAAATACGCGGGAGGGAGGTAGGTAGGTTGGGGGCGGGTTTCATGTTAATCCAAACCCTCGTTTGGTATAAAATATTGCTTCTTTTATCGTTTCTAACGTTTACTGGTATAGTTATTACAATATAACTCCGTTCATCGCCCTTCCTGTTTTCATTCACTTTATATTCGGAAGTGGTATAGGGGGTTTGACTTTGAATAACCGCAATTATTCTGCTTATAGTTTTTATCGGACAGCAGTTCGATAATTAATCCCATTGCACACTGCAGGGCTGTATCTAACTATCAATATGACCCATTGACCGTAAACTATTATCACATCATTGTTTTAATGATGACATAATTAAAACAGTATTTGTTGATGAGTGTGCACACCCAGCATGAAACAATCACAGTATCTCGTTAGGCCATTCCATGAGCAATCGATGTGTGACCGGAAGAACCTAATTAATATCGTGGCGTGAACATGTACTCTATACCCTTGGCATTAAGTTTAGGCGACCACGCACGATCATATTTGCGTGGGCTTTGGAGGAATATGTGTCAGTTTAAAACCGAGGACTTATCAATTAACCCTGCCGAGCGTAAATCCTCCAAGACACGATTAAACCGTCTTGTGGTGTGCAGTTTTGTGTTGTTTCACTGACAGACGGATTCCTTCGCCTTAAAATTATTTTTATCTACATTTATTTGTTTTCACAAATGCATTAATTTTCCATTAACGATCGTATAGATACAGACTGTTGAACAAGCAAAAATACAGTTCTATAAGGCAGCTGTTTACTTCTCATTCCAAAATTTGTGATAGTTTTATCAAAACTTCCGAGTACCGCGGGATACTGCATCAAACTAGGGCACTCACCTAGATTATTTTGTGCCCTAAATGAACATACATTTTATTCAGAATTTCAGACATCATGATTCTGTGTCTCTTCGATCGTGAATACTTTTTTTTGACACGGACAGTTTGTCATGTATAGTATAACATCAATTAAAAACAAGCAAATCGGATTTTGTTTTGTTTGAATTTTGCTTATTATTTAAAATAAAACTTGACCAGCAAAGCTATAGAACTTGATAGTTATGGGACTGTACCAAATAATATCAAATGTTACCCTTAGTATCAAGTCAAATAATTGTTTTAATTTAGGACAATTAAGGACTGAATCGTACTATACATAGAGTCTACGTGCTAATGCTAATCCGTAACAGGGAACTGCACTTATTTACCTCCGTGTCCGTCGTAAAGTTATAGCCCCTGGCCAACATCTGTGGATAATCCCACGTATATTAATCATGTCTTAGATAGTCAGTAATAGATTTCTCATCATGGCGTATAGGTCAAGCTGACAAGTCTCGAATTGTTATAATTATGAAATGAGTTTGGCTGTATATCTAATGTCCCCTGTGGGTGGAATTGGGGGGGGGTGGGTGGAGGTATTAATTCGATGAGGTGTCAATAGGGTTTTACCGAATGGACTCTATTAATACAGCTGACACAACCAGCTAACTTAGTCCACTATAGTCTCCAAGGTAGCAACTGTAAACACTGCCAGCCTAAACTATAATATGCATTCCAGGAAACGCAGGCGACAGACCTCCTTCAAAACGTTTTGAGTAAGTCTGTTGCTAACATCCTTCCGAGAACATCAAAATAAATATGGATATCCTCTTCCACATTACTTCATACGTTAACTGGAGAGCAATTGAATCAAGTGAACCTCAGACGTCTTCTTTCGGTTGATGGCAAACGACATACTGTGTTTAGGACTCTAAATTTCATGGGCATGGAAATTCAATTATATTGTCGGATTTAAACAGCAATATTATGGACAAGGTAAGCGTTGTAGACACCAAAGAAAAGGTTAGCAGTCAAAATAATATTGTCTAAGAAAGTTAGAAGGTAAACAACTGATTTGGAATAGCCAGCCTCATAGCGTTATACGTTGTAGTTCATATTGATTTTTGGACCAAGAATTTCTTGATATGTCATTTTTCCTGAGATATTCCGATGATCATTTTCTTTGATTCTGTTCGTAAGTAATATTTGCACTCTGTATACTCACAAATGGTAATAAAATCTTCACATATATAAAAATGTGAATGTAATATCCGGTATACTAATATATGTGAGGAGACTGCCACGTTGTCACTAGTGAATGTGGTTCTATTCATTAATAAGGTTATTTAAAGGCAAATCTTCTGCAGAAGAAACATACGAATGCCCTGTTCAGATCATATATATCAGACGTTTATCTCCGGGTATTTTTTTCTTCATTCAAAATTTGTTGATAAACTTCCAAACTGTCTGTTTATCGTTTTTCTTCCTTCATCTTTTTGCTTTTGTCTAACATAGAAAGTTAACGTAATATGTGTAAATACAAGAGAGTAAGGCTTGCGCACTCTAGATTTATGTGTTTTCAAAAGGCAACGAATTATCCAATGACCGTCTGTCTATGGAAAGCCACATGGGACAAATCCCATATAATATAGATAGTCCTACAGAAAGAAAGTACATCGTATTTATAGCTTTAGCAAGTAGCTTATAGGCTATGTGTTCACATAACTACCTTGATGTATGATCATAGGGAATTTAATTCGATTTAAGGAGTACAATTGCAGGTTCATATATGCAAAAGATACACCCCGTTGTGCCGCACTACATGCATGTCAGAAAATATTTAGGTTCGTTCTTTTTTTGGTATCGGTAATCTTTACATTAGGCTGAATATTTTGCGCACGCTAAAAACTGAAAGGTTTTAAGCGCCTGCATGTTTCGACCATTTTATCGAAGTTTGTGCGTAAATGTGTAAATTGTGGATTTCGGTCTGGGAGAAGCTAGAGTTCTATTTTTAAGGAAGAGGGATACCTTTCTAGTTTCTATGGGGTAAGGTAGACATAGAGTACTGCTCGAACCTATTTTCTTAAAGAAGGAACAATTTGGTGACATTTTGTTTAGGGTAGGGCAGACAAATATTTGGGGGGTGAGGGATAGCCCTTCCCACATCCCCTCAAACCTTTCCCACCCCCCACCCACCCTCCCCGTAGCCCCGTGAGTTCGGTTGATTTGATCATATATGATCTAAAGTTTGATAATGCGATGATAACGTGTCTGTTCAATGTGAGTATAATAATAATATCCCTGCCACAATGATTCATTGATTGCTCTAATACGCATCTATATGTTGCAATATACATGTATATCCCATTGTGTGGAACGTTGTATTCGGATTCATTCGAGCATATATTCAAATTAATACCGTATTTAATGGTACTGTTTAATGGTATGTGCCATTTGCCTCACATGGACTCCCCCTTATATCACAACATGACTTTTTTTGTATTTGTCGCCAAACTTAATGTCTTCTTGAATCTGGAATGACATGGTTGGGTGTTGTGTACTGTATGATAAGTGGGAAAGTCGTTACAATCATTTGACATTATGATAACTAAGCAACAACCTTACGATCCTATAGAACATAAATATGAAATATGTTTACATGTTGATGATGTTTGGGGTGGCTTTAAAAACAAAGAAGGCCTCGATGCAGAAACATGAATTAAAGTGTTTGTGACACATGTTGTCGTAAGACCAGTTTAATGAAATCGGTTTACTCGACGTGATCCTTAGCTCCGCTCCTCTCTTCTAATGCCAATCTAAACAGCCTAGAGAAAGTCATACTGCAAATATTTTAATCTTTCGAATTTGAAAGATATCTTGAAATAATATTAACGCTGGTGTTTGTCTACATGCTTGATTGATAGCATATTTCTATTGGGTTTGTGTGTGTGTGTGTGTGTGTGTGTGTTATGACTACATGTGCATTGAAAGTTACACTAGGGAAGTGATGGGGAGGAAGTCGTGATGAACAAAACCCTTCTATGACATGAAAAGGGAAATTGAAAAGAGCGATTAATGAATCACTTTTTTCTTTCACGCTTCAAGTAGAAACCTCATAAATCAAATTTTTAATTCTATGTTCTTTTCTTTTCCTCAGTCGAGTCTCGCAGACACTGGAAATTCTCTTTCAAGACAGATGGCTTCAATGTACAGAACGTTGAAACAAGTCAAAGATGACGAAGAAGGCGAACGTGGAGATGATGAAGATACCTATACGGACGAACAAGAGTCTGAACCAGAGGTCGACACCACCTCGGCTCCTCCATCGTTCGAGGCGTTGGACACCGAGGATGACGTCAACAAGATGAGCGACCTCGACTCAGAGTCTTGCAGCTTCGCCGGTAGACAGAACCGGAACGCCCTGAAGGAGAGCGGCCTCGCTAAAAGTCCCAAACGTCTCAACGTTTGCGACAACATAAACGAGTTGGACGACGATAAGACTCCTCAACCAAAAGAGGAAGGGTATCATTTTACCTACCCTGACTCCTCGGTACAAGCCAGTGACCCTCACATCACACCCATGAGTCTAACACTGACGTCAACAGACAACGGTAACCACGAAGGACACCATCAGCAACCACACGAGCATCATGACCATCATGGACACCACCATCATGGTAACGATCACGAGAATCATAACGATAGCTCTGGTTCAGAGAGCGATGACGAATCACTACCCGACACCAGCAGCGACGAATGCAGTAGGTGCCTCTGCTGTTCGTCCCTTGCATCATACCAGAATATCCCTTGGAGGATCCAACGCCGCGACTCAGCGACTACTACCGAGGCGAGCGACAGCTCGGAGTATTGCAGCGACTCTGATGAGGAGGAGGGGCACCGGAGGGTCCCCCTTTATGCCAAATTCAGTCCTTTCTTCTTTCAAGAGTGTGCATCCGGTGAGGAAGGAGATGCAGAAACGGACGAATGCGAGAAGATGGACGAAGATGCGGATTCATTGCCAGAACAGACGAGAATGAGCCCTCTTGGTCGAGAGAGTTCTCCAGCTCGACCATCGCAGATAGAAGATAATACTCAGAAGAGCAAAGAAGCTGACCAGCCCGCAGCTCCCGTTAAACATGGCAAAGAGCAAGGCAAGCCTTCATCGCAGACGACCGAGTCAGAACCTACAGAGGAACCGGAAGAAGAGGAAGCTGATGAACAATCGTCAGCATCAGTAATTGAAAAGATCAAACGAATGCAAACAAGAATACAGGATGAAAAGAAGGACGTCGATAAACAACTAAAGACAAAGAAAAAGCCAGAGAGCAAGTCCAAATTCCTTTCACCCGATCAAAACATCCATCCATCTGTTAAAGATAACGAGGATGCTAATTTAAAGAAAGCCAAAGTTCCTCCGCCGGAGGTAAGTGAAAAACACAGGCATGTGTCCAAATCACATATGTTTGTAGTCGCGCCTCCACAGTTGGGCGAACACAAGGGAAAGAAGAAGATGGTTTTAACCACTGGTGATGAACCCATGTTTGAAATTCCAGCTTCTTGCATCGATAAAGAAGGAAAGGTTACTTTACGACCCGACCCTAAGCTCGCCCCTGAAGCGTACAAGTCTGGAAAGACGATCACTTTTCAAGTCAAGCACACTCCAGATGGAATAGTAGCAACAGATGGTCCGATGATGTTGACAACCAACCCGAGAACCACTCGCACTGTTTTGAGAGTGAGAAGTTCCCAGCCCAGTACACCAACAACACCCACCAACACCAGGAGTACCGTGGAAGTGACACCAGAAGGTGTCATCAATATCAGAAAACGTCGCACTGTACCCGTGAAAATCAACCCCGTTCAAGCCATTCCTATGGTAGAGCCTTCCCAGGAGGATCCCCATACTTGTACACACTGCAACCATCACCGCCAAGTGACTCCTTCGACCCATCACGAGGCAGTACCTCGATATGTCACCCGGAAGGTCACCACCCGTCAGACCACTGTGACTCCTGTGTATGGAAATTCCGCCGGTCAGCCGATTATCATTAATCAACAGGGGGCAACCACTCAACCGCAACAGCAGTACGTCATCAATACCCAGCAAGGCGGGGTGATACCACAATCACAACCACAGTCGATAGTCATAAACCCTCACGGTGGATTTCAACAAAGGCAGATCATCGTTGGCCCTCAACCGGTCCAGACGGGTCCTATCCAGTCTATATCGGTGACTCCATCATCATCGTCAGTACGGCAGGGTTCTCCAGTGATTTACCGCACAAACTCCGGCGAACCAGTCCAGTCTTTTCAGATGAGTCCAGGTCAGATGCAGCAACCTTTTCAGATTAGTCCAGGTCAGATGCAGCAACCTTTTCAGATTAGTCCAGGTCAGATGCAGCAACCTTTTCAGATGAGTCCAGGTCAGATGCATCAACCAAGGATTCGTCTTGGTAGGCCACCGCAAGGTATGTCAGTCCGAGTGAGCGACAACGGTGGTTACACAATTCCCGTTCAAGGGACCCAGCCAGGACAAATGCATTTCGTTATTAATCAGTAGATGGACAGAGAACTCTATAGCCTGCTACATGCCGATACATTGTTCCACTGGATGAAAGTCTAGAATAGTAACTTTCCAGTGCGCCACTGCGATGAAAAAAGCAACTCTGTCATTTATGGTAGAGAAAATACATATCCATGTGTCGTAGGTACACATGCACCGGTATTTGCACGGTTTAGATTTACCCGCATAACAAAATAATATGTGCTGAGTTGGACATGAAAGTGGTGTAACAACCGATAGCTTATCTACACGATTAAGAGAACCGTTAATCGCGGTACGATACTATTGACGAAAAATTGTCGCGACTAAGCCAAAGGATATGGAAAAGGTCGGAACGTGACGACTTTAAATGCGAAAAATGTGTGTGGCGTACAGCATCATAATTGTAAGAATACACAGCAATGTTTTTGTTTTTTAATGATTAAAACAAAAGAGTAAGATAAATAAGACGTAATTTGTGGTTCTTCTTAGGTTGGCCTTCTAAGGGATGTCCTTTTTAAATACAGACATAAGATATAGGACGTAAATACGTCCGGAATGAAAGTTAAAATTTGATCAGCCTTTCCAAACGAAGGAATAAGTTTTACTTTTTTCTAATTTGATTGCTGTGAAATGTTAAAATTTATTAAATGACGTTTGTTAGGTTAACGTTTAATTGCCTAACGGCAGAGTTGGAAAAAAAGACAAGTGTGTTAAGTTATTAAAAAGATTTCTAGAAAGAAGGTAAAACAGAGGACAACTCACCGAAGCTGTTGTCATTAAACATGAGATACCAACACAGAAGATCTAATACAGAATCCTATGTACTGTTGTTTCGAAAACCTATGAGACTCCTTTAGCTTTCTGCAAAGTGTAAGTTGACAACGATATATCTAATACAAAAGAAAAACTTAGTTCGTAGCGCTTAAAAAAGGTTCTCAGTTTGTACACTGAATTTCGTATATTCGTCAAAATGTACATCGATACCGTAACAGCGTAACCGACACTAGTCTTTGTGGAGTATGTTGACTATGGAACGCTGAAAGAGCACGTTTCTGTTGTGACTTTTCGAAACTTGATCATTTAAGCTTGGAGACAATTCTGGTAACATTTGATACATTCTAAGTCATATGTAACGCTAATGTGTATGTATCTTGACGTATGGTATGTGTTACACATTAATGGTGTGGGATATGGAGTTAATGTCTAGGCCATCAGCGTAATTGCAGTCAAATTTAAAATGTGCAGTTGTGGTTTTACGTGGTTTTACATGCGCTTAACTGATAACGACTATATATGTTACCACGTGATGGAAACATTGTTTAGACCAACGGTCCGCAAACTATACAGGGGGAAATGGATCGGGTTTTGTATCTGCCGTTCTCGGAGCTAGCCGACCGGTATCGACTCGAAATTATATATTTATTAACATCAAGTCCATAGTGCATGCTAGCTTTCAAGCATTCCTGAGCATCGATTCTGAACTTGGGTGGAGATCTGATAGGCCGTGACCCAGCCCTCGTGGAAGATCCTGTGTCGTGGGCCTAAAATTTTGCGGACAGCATGCTTTAGACTTCTATGCCTACTGATTCAGAGCGTTGCCAGTATCAAAGTTTGCCAGTATCAAAGATAGAGAGAGACATAGGGATATGGGTGGGGGGGGGGTGGGAATATTTGCGGTTTTGCGCTGCTGTATAGTCTTTGGCCATTCCTCTATAATGTTCATCTCAGTGTTTCATGAATATTTCTTCAGTAGCTGAGCTACCGTATTTACTTTCTAAGCGTATCTGTCTTTCTTGTGCACTCCGATGAGTCCCTGTAACTTATTAAAAGTGTTATGCTTGGTATACTCTCTTTATGTTTCGATCAAAGGGAAGAAACTAAAATTAATCGAAGATTTGATTTCAGTTGTTTGGTCAGTTCGGAATATACATATCAACGAGAGTCTCTTAATTTCGTTTTCTTGCTAATATGAAGCTATCTGTGTAATATGCAAAATCGGTTCGAATTATCCATTAAATAACGGACATTGAACGCAGTATTCAGTTAAAAGGGCGTGGGGTGTGTTTAGCATGTATGTACCGTATAACATACCGTGGCTAAACGTATTTGGGGAGAAGGGTGGGCAGCGGGTTAGCGACGATGTAAATATATTTGACGAGTAAAGCTTATGGATAAGGCAAAGGGGTCAGTTTTGTTGGTGGGGCAGGGAGGGGAGGTGAGGAAGATGACAAAATTAAGATATAACGTTATAAGGCTGAAGTGGGTACGACCGTCCAATTAATCATTGGTCCGATAAAAATATTCGTGTGGTTGTGACGGTGGTTGTATATGTGGGGGGGGGGTAGAATCAGTTGTCTCGAACCGCCATGTCCTACGCCCGTGTATACCTAGTTTGTGCACATTACTGTAGTGTTGATGAAAGCAGTGGAAGCGTTGCTCATATAAGTCCAATCTACAATGAATTGCAACTGGAGAGCAAGAAGGGGGTTATTTATTTATTTCCTGTTTCAGCAAATGGTATAGGTAAGCTGCATTCATGTAGAGACTCGAAAAATTAGTACTGTAATATGCTTGTAATGATAAAAACATATAGCTTTGAACATAGATATTGCTGTTGAAATTTAAAAGTTGTAAATGGGACTTTTTTTTCAGAAAGGTAAAGTAATAAGTTCTTTCAATAAACAAAGAAAATTTATTATGATTTATTTTGTTGTATTTCTGAAAATTGGCAAATGACAACGCGCGCAACAAGCGCTTCAATCATGATCACATAACATCATCACTTCTATATTACGAAAGAAGAACATCATATACTGACACATACATATTAGTCATGCGAAGCCATTTGTTAGCCATATAGCATGAAGAACATTCGATGAATTAATTTCTGTTTAGGTCATTCGTTCGTCATGCTTGCTAAAGTTAGGTCATAACACAGACGTTGCACTTCATATATTAACGGAGATCTCTCGCGTGGTCCGCACCTGAATCCCTACTGCACCCCATCTCCCCAAAAGCGTCGAGAGCCAGTTCGGGCCCCGGGGACTTTGTGCCACCGATCCTACGTTTACAAGCTTAATGTTTCCTTTTTAATTACGCTATTCTTTGTTCCATGTCTTCCTGGACCCCTAATTGACTCCCTGAGTCTCGAGTCCCATGATACTTCCTCTAATCTGGCCTACCTACCCCCCCCCCACCCCTTCGTCAGACAGCGTCTGACCGGCGAGCTGCTATAACTAGGGTATTACGTCGGGAAGGCGATGTTGCTAGCCGCAAGAATTCACGCCCTTTCAGTTAAAGTGTCGCGGTGTAATTCAGTATTTGGCAAAGCCGCATACCTGCTTGCGTATTATAACCAAGAACGTTATCAAAAGATGGCGCTATTAAAAAATGGACGCTTTGCCGAGTTCATTTTAGCAACAACAATACTACTTTCTTTCCAACAACATGAAATATTAAGATAGAGAAGTTATGAACTTTCCTCATAGTTTTATTTCTACACTTTCCTATGATACTTTACACCAGAACCATTAGAAAACGATCGTGATTTACATGCTTAGTGATCATTTCACTCCTTAGCTAGAGTAATAATTTTTTTGCAGATAATCTCCTTTGGTACTCAGAAAGACAATTAATAGAGTGTGGTGACCATATTCAGTTATAAATTCTAGACATCAGTCCACTTTCTCGATGAAATTCATCAATGGTAGAACAGCTTATTATTTGTAGCTCCTTTTGAGAGTAAAATCAATTTTCCTGTGACAAAAAAATATGAAAGAAATTATACTTTAGACAACCAAAAAGAAAAAGCAATCTATGATGTTTACCCTGCCCTTTAGCTGCTTTTGGCTCTAGTTTGTATGGGCCCACCATATTAAGATATATTTTCAGAGGTATATATAGCAACTCAATGTGAACATCAACGTCCAACCACAATAGCCAAAAACCGAGTCTAAAGATATGAGTTGGTAAAAGTGTTCATGTCTGAGTGTCTGAAATGGAAGTGTTCACCAGGCAGGATAAACATGTCATGGATACTTCAAATAATTTATGAAATATGAAAAATAATTTTTTAAGCCTTCTGCTGGTAAACTGACTGGCCTCAAATCCAACAATTTAATTATAGTCTAGCCTAATGACATTCTACCGATTCGCACTAAAAGCAGTAAATCATTTCTTGGTGCCGATCCCCTCAATATTGGATCCCAGCATAATTTTTGGCGGATACCAGCAGATAACCAAGCCCTGTGTTTCCTGTGAATGGAATTAGTACAATCAAACGTTTATATAGGAGACCAGATGACTCGCCATCAATTTCATTTGCATATCAGTGAAGGCTTGGTAGCATTTGAATAGTTCTTACAGTGTGCTCTTACTTGTGAAATGGTGATTGGAATACAAAGCTCTGTACTACTATAATACAATAGAAAAGGGAAGATAAAACAATATAAACTCTATGAAGGTCAGAGGTCGCAGATAACAAACATTAGTTCAATTTCTCTTCCTGTACTAATTAACAGTGATTGCCACAACACTTTTTTTCGCTATAAAAATGATTGGTTGAGTTTGCAATATCCGTTTCTCTTGCCTTGAAATAACACCGGAATAGAAAACATATTTGTTCATTTGTCATATTAATGTCACAACAGATCTGTGTAATTTCAATGGGTTTTTTTCAAAATAAGAGTTTTTTCTAACCAGCCAACTGCCTATTAGTCCAGTTTATAGTCCAGTTGTTAAACAGACTGGTTGACTAGTTTTGTATTCTGAGAAAGTGGGAGGGGTCATATTAATACATAAAGCATTACTGAAGATGTGAATTAAAAGCATTTGGACAATATTTTCTGGCAATTTATAACAAACAAAACAACACAAAATACAATGTTTAACATTGTCGACTGTTTTCTCCATTAAATTTGATATGAAAATTATGTTGCCAGGCTACTGGACAGAACTTTCTTTAATAAGGCTTTGGTACTTGAACTTTAGTAACTCACAAAGCTGCTGGACATTTTAACCGGACTGTTGCAAGTGACCTTCAGAAGTCGGCAAAATATTGACACAAATGACTTGAGAAAGGTTTGCAGATTTCCTTACAAAGCAGTTTTACATAAAAGACAAATCAATATTTGTAAGACTCAATTAAGACTTCCCCCATCAGGGACCCAAGGTGCCCTTGAAATGTTACATACTTCCCTTATCAGGAACCCAAGGTGCCCTTGAAATGGTACATAATTCCCTTATCAGGGACCCAATGTGCCCTTGAACGTTGAATTTGAAATGTTATAATTAGTGAGATGAGAATGCTACCCAGGATCAGCATTCACTTTTGCTTCTAATCTCCACAGGCCACTAGTAAGAAGTTAACCAGTGCATCTTGAATTCAATGGCCAAACTTTACCCGGTCCTTCATCTTGACCGCCAAACCCATACTTTAAAAGAATACACATTTCTTAGTAACCATTCATAGCAAGCATGCTATATCATCTTGAATGACTCAAAATTGATCAACCCACTATTTTCCTTTTCCTGTGCAAGAGAGCAGAATTTACAAGCTTAAACATATATCTTTCAAAAAACAAAACGTTTTTGTCCCTCTTTTATTACTTTTAATATCATAACAAAAGTGAAGACTGCATTATAAAACCATAGTCCAACGGTGCCAGGTTTGTTACTGCGTTTATAGCATCACCTGAAAATAAGTACACCTTGTCAGCACATTCTTGAGACGTTGTTACAAACACAAGTTGGGAACCAAAACCCAGGTTCCAATACCTCAAAACAAAAGACACAAAGCTATACGAACAGTTAAATTATAACTCTTTCTTTGGGGCGTGTTTCGGTCTTAATTCATTTATTCTATCGATGAAATCTGTCTTCTCCGAGCAGGCCCGACAAGTCTCTCCCCAGTCGTTCAGGATCTTCTTCAAGTCCTTCACTTTGAGTTTCTTCAGATCTACAGAGTCCAAGTCAATTTGCTTTTCTGAATGACAAAAAGGAAAGATTAAAGAATTAGTAGACAATGTTGCAAAAAATAAACTCATTCCTCACCCCAACATTGAGGAGAACTGCAAGAGAAACTGTCTTTCAAAAATGCTGATTAAACATTAAGAAAAGCCTGCGCATGAAAGGATTTGATGTGAGTCAACTAACATCCATATTTGTATTGAAAATAATCATATGCAATCTCTATCACATTGGAACATCATACCAGAGAAAATGAAATACCAAATCCTACATAACAATAAGTCCACTTTTTAACATGCTACCCCTCTGTTCTTTGTTACAGCAGCGTTTATAGATCTCTGACTTAGCTGGCAAGTATTTCAAAATTTAAAATCAGTGCTAATGATTAACACTAGTATGTGGAAGGGTCTTGCATAACGAACTGACACAAATAATTATTTCTCAGCTCTAATTTTCAATTCATGCAGATATCTCTAGGATGTCCTAGAGTGATAAGTTCCAATTCTGAGAAAGTACCCTGTAATATGAGAAATATTGGCTGATATTTGGTAACCAATTTAGAAGTGCAGCTGCTCTACTCTTAATAAACCGGGACCTGGTTGTATTCCTGTTTCCTTACATTTAATAGTATCGTGCCAGTTTGGACGTCTAGAAGAAGTCTCACTTTAAAGTCAACTCACCATACTTAAGTTCACAAATCTGAGAATCCTTTTTCTCCAGCTTTTCACATACTTTATCTGCTGGAGTGAAGTAGGTTAGTGGCTTAGCGAGATCTCCTAGAGTACCGGTAGCTGCATCTGCTGTTCCACCGATATAGTAACACTGAATGGGAGACAAAAGAATTGTAAGCGAGAAACTTTAATTGAGTAACAGCAGAAGGTGTCAAAAACATCATGAAAAAATAAATATAAGATTCTTGAAAACTCATGGCTTGAATGACAACTTAGTACAGTAACAAGCTAATGAAATATTCAGGCAGCCTTACACTATAAAATGTGTAGCTATTCCAAGATCAAGTTTGAAAAGGTTCATTCAGTTCATAATACATTGATGTTCATCGAATATAAATATATTCCACCATGTAGAAAACAATACACAGTCACTTTCTGATGAGGTAAATACATTGATGTGGTATATTACTTACAAATCTATTGTCTTTGCTGTTAAGGGCTGTTTTACAGAACTTTCTAATTTTCTTCTCTACATCCCCTTGACTTTTCCTGTCTTCATCTGTGAGTGTTGAAGCGATTCTTTCCACCATTGAAATACAAACTAGATTGGAACGAAAAGGAAAATGACAGTTTGAGTCCAATATGTAGCAATGAGAAATTATTATTATCATTATTATAATTTCTATTGATATTAAGAAGATAAACTCTGGTTATACTGAGACAGCCATGCAGTAGAAAGTAATCCGCTGCTTGGTCCTTGGTAAGTTTGATCACAAACTATATAGGTCATTTTATTCCATTACAGGTACACTGGATCTAGGTCCCATTTGTAGTCCTGTACATGTATTACGGTCCCGAATGATGAATATATGCAATCACTTCACAGACTTGCAAATGATATGATAAAATCATAAAACATGATTGAAATCTTCTGTATTTGATTATAACTGGTCAGCTACTGTACAGTAAGTTGAAACATGTACATAGATCTCTTAGTCAGAAGCAGTATCCAACTATATGTGAATATGAAACGTCACTGAATGATAAATGAGTTGATCATTTTTCATGAGGCAAAGTTTGGAATCAGTTAAAGGGTTACTGTTATAGGAAGACTACATATCTCAGTGAAGCATAGAGAAACAAAATGAAAATAATGCTGATAACATAAGCTGAGACTTAATCTGGTGATGAGAAAACAAATATACAAAATGATATAAGTTGGGTTTTCAAAGGAGGTAGAAAGTACAAGTTGCTTAACTGGTGGTCATGTGCTTAAAATATTTCAACCAGTATATATTTACTGTCGAGAGTAAGTCATGGAATTACCTGGCTTCTTGTTGTAATCATAGTTTTAAAAGATCATTACATTTTGTTTTAATGTGATGTTGAGTCATTAGACGTAGCCTATCAATTTTATTCCTGACTCAGTTGAGCTAGTATAGTCAGTATTGCGAATTCCGGACACCTACGAATTTCGGACACCCCTCAGAAATACACGATTTCACCATGACAACCTACAGGAAGAGCCAAATTTCACCAAAAAGTACAAAGCTACAATTATTTTCTCTCCAAAATGACCCGTGTGCAAGTAAATACTTACATATTTGTCAATAAAATGACGGAGATCTATGAAGTCTGTTATAATTATTGAAAGAGCAACTGCGCCACCAATTTTATCACCAGCGCCACACTGTGGGACTGTGTGTCCGAAAATTCGCAATACTCTAGCAAAGAAATACCAGTTCCACAATCATAAGAATCTTCTTGGAATACAACGTGAAAACAGTTTGCAGGAAAGAAAGTTTGGCCGTGTATCGTAATATAACACACTTCTCCCACCATATCAAGTATATTTTCAGGTGATTTATACCAGAAGATATAGTTTTGGGGTGTTTTAAGGCTTAGGTGTCCGGAATTCGAAGTGTCCATGCTACTCTAGTAAGTAGTATCTCTAAGTTGGTCTCATGTGCACAACTTGATTAAGTTGTACTTGTAGGAGTCACTTTACTGAAACAGACTCAATTCATGAATGTTACAACATTAGTTGTCATCACATAATATCAATAGGCCTGATATCAAATTCAATTATTCCCTACAATTAATACAAAAACTGTAGCCCTAACTTTGGTCACTTCTGTATGGAAGTAACTATAGTCATAACACCGCTTTCAGGAAGTGCTAGAATGTGTGATGGTATCGATCATTAAGCTTATATCTTTGATTGGTAACAATATTCAGGCCAAGTTACTAAGGCCAACACTCCTTCAAGTTCAAGTCTGTGTTTCAAACTTACCATCGCATTCTCCTTCCTTTATTTTGGCATCGACTACAGCCAAGAGACAGAAGACACCAACGAGTAAAGCTGAAGGTAGCCAAACATCCATGATTACAATAAACGCGAATACTAACTAGTACTATGATTAGAAAAAGGAGGAAATGTATCTAGGCAAGTGTCAGTTCCACGAAATCGTAGCAACGGTTCAAAGAAAGCCGACGGATGCGGTGAATGTATCGATAGTTCTTGATCGAGGGAAAATGAAAAGCTAACTTTGACAAAACGGTGCTAAAACTGTCGAACTAAAGATTTAAGTGGGATAGTCTGTTGATGCCAGGATTTATTTCTCTCGAAACGTTCAACACTGCCTTAGTCTGATGCTTGGTACGCTATATTTAAATGAGTGTTCGTGATTCACACGTGAATTTACAATACTAGCTTGACAGACTATAGAAGTTTGTATGTTTACGTGTCTCTTTCGTCGTTCGAGTTGGCGTAATTTGATTGGCGGATACCCGGCATGACGAAGAGCCGAAAGAAAGTTACGCAAGAACCAAAGAAGAACACAAGTGAGGGCACAATTTTCAAAATGGCAGCCTCCATTGGAATTCATGTTGGTGGGACTACCTCATGTTTGGCGTTGGAAAAGGTATTAGCTGCATTCTTAACTTTAAATACATAAAGATTTCGTAATGTTTTGCCGCTTGAATCGGAACAAATTTTCTAAACCAATAGTAAGGCATGTCTGAACTCTGATGCGTTACGAATGTTAGGGCTTGAACGTTAGGCCTATAGGCTACTGTCGTATAGGGCCTAGGCCTAGCTCCTATTCCTAAGGTCCTAATGATAGGTTAGCCCAACTATGGCAATATTAATTTCATAATGCCTAATAATAGCCTACTGTTACTAGTTTACTGGTGTTGGAATGTTAGAAGGCTTGGCATTATATTAAAACATTGTTGTCAATTCGTAAGAACATTACAAGTTACAGGAGTGGATCAAGTAGGCCTAGGCTGGTGTTTTTATTAGTAATTAGGCCTATAGAATACCCACCATGCGAAAACACCCCTTCAAATCAAGAAGATTCCCCTGTAGTGGCTGATTTAATGTTAAGAAAGTTTCCAAAAAAGCCTAAAGCATTCCCCATGACGGCATGAGTGGCTACACCGGCTCAGTCGGATACTCCATCAAACACCCATGCAGTATTATGATAACAACCCAGCATTGACCACAATTGTTTCTTTTCTGATGAATATAGAAAATTTAATCATAATCTTAACTTATTTATTCTCAGGATGGGAAGATTGATGTTGTGGCAAATGATCTTGGAGACAGAACAACACCAGCAGTGGTTTCATATTCTGATCGTGAGAAGGTAAGACAAACAATAACATGGCCTGGTGAAAAGTTTGAAGTGAAAATTTGATCAATTTTGAGCAAAATTACATAACAGCTCAATTGGCAATTATTATCAACTTATGTCATGGCAGATGCAAACAGACAATGTTGGCAACTTGGCACCTGAATTTTGGTCATACAGATTGAGAATGAAGTCAATTATTAGATGACTGGTCGAAATGAACTTAAGATATTATTATTATGTTATTATTATTATTATTATATGTATATTTTTTCATGTAAGGGAGAGAGTATCTGACATTCATTCCCCCAAACTGTGTACTTTAAATATCCAGCATAATCAAGTACTTTCATATACCAACTTTGTCTTTTGAAAGGAACATTGTTTCTTAAGAGTTTACAAGCTTTGTTTTATAGTTAAGAAAAAAGGTATCTCTTGCAGATTCATTGATGGTATGGATGTGGACTATTTCTTAATGACCTCTTCGAATTTGCTCTTTGACTTTGTTTTCTAGATCGTTGGACTCGCTGCCAAGCAGGGTCAGTTTCGTAATCCTTCCAACACCATAACAGGAGCTACAAACCTGCTGGGTAAAAAGTATGTCGTCTTTTTCAAAGGGACGCCTCACAGTTGCTCCCTTGGTTCCATCATTTTTCCTCCCAACACCACACAATTCAATCAACACAATTCATATATTGTCATGTTTATATTGTATGAGCTTTCCAGCAGGTCTCTTGTATTTCAATGAGTTCTGATACTGTACTGCTGGTCAGAAATATGAACAATATTGAGATACTGTGCTAGCAAGATTCCAAAACTAATGTTATGCAGTTATGTGGTGTGAGTTAGAGAACAAGATTGCCACAGGCAAGAGTCAATATCAGACCTAGGTTTCTCACAAATCCATAAGTACAGTAAGTATTAAGCTCTGATAGTCCTGTAGGTCTATGAAAAGAATCCTGTTCCTTACATAACTATGAGGAAGTTTTGTTTCAATTGGTAGCAGTCCTTTTTCCTTTTAATTAATTTTATTCTAGATGAATTTTCACTCACGCAACTGTTAAAAATACTACTTTTGACATTAATTAGATTGTTGGTGTGTATTTCTTTTCCCATTTTGGTATTTAAGATTCAATGCTTCTCATCTTTCCCCTCTTGCAATAGATTCTCTGATCCATCCGTTGAAGCAGAGAAAAACAGGAGTCAAGTAGCCATTGTGGAGAAGAATGGTGCTCCCGTCTACCAAATAGAGTGCAATGAGAGATCCCAGTTAGTCACGCCAGAGGAAGTTATATCAATGATTATGTCAAAACTTAAAGGTACTTGAATAAAAAATACTGTTTTCATTGAAATGTTTATTAAAACTATAAATATTAGATAAAGTTTGTAAATGATTGATTATTAACGGTGCATTAAGGTGTCTATCAAATTAAATTGATTGGTTCTAGGCTAGCATATAAGTAAAAATATTCATTGAATCTTTAAGGCAATGAAACGTCTGAGACTTAAGGCACGTTCGTATCCTTTTCCATCAAAATTATTTGTTTGGACCACACAGAGGCAACATATCACACTATCTATTTTTTCCTCTTTTTTTCCCCTGATATTCCTCATTTCAAAATAATATTTGACTTTGATGAAATTACTTTTCTCATACTTGACCAACATAAAATAGCAATCATTCACAATTTTACAGGAAACAAAGCAGCTATAAGTTTGGCCATACATATCCACATATGATTGTGTCAGCACTACAAAACAAACTCATGTCATTCATACAAAGTTTCGTAAGAGAAAGTGTAATTCTGTAGATAATACTTTGCAAGAGGAACACTGGTAAGTCCTTGCACATAAAGTTGGTTGTGTTTGTCAAAATCAGAAAATGAAATGTATGTAAATTTATCTTTGCCCTACAGAGACCGCTGAGCATCAAGGGGGATGCACAGTCAAAGAGCTGGTCCTTACACTACCCGTGGATGAGGCAACTACAGATTATGAAACTTCTCTCAGGTTTGGCTTTAAAAGCTACAAGATTGTTTCATCCTGCCTCAACTCATCCCAGTACTGCAGTAGAAATGTAGAGCAGGAGGGGGAGGGAGGGGGATGTCACATTAGGGAGGAGTGCATGGGGAGGGCTCTATAAACAGTTGGAATATTGTGACATATTTTGTGCAGCCTTGTACAGGCCCTATCACACCATCCAAGTGGAGATATATGGAGAAGGAGGCCTGGGATGTAATTTATCAAATTTCTTGCATGTTCTCTGATCACAAATAAATAATTGCAGTTTGTAAAGAAGAAAGAAACCTAAATGTGACTATTGTTTGATGAGCAGTGTCAATGCATTGCTCTTCCTTCTAGAGCTTAATTCAGATGTGTCAACGGTTTGTCTTATTTTAAAGAGCACTAAGGTGTACAGGTGAGAAGAGAGAACATCTCTCCCGGATAAATTTTGGAAAGATAATATTGAACAATTGTTTAACATTGCATTGAACATCAGTATACATGACAGTATACATGAATGAATGTCAACATTTTATTTGAGTTTCTGTTCTCCTATTTCCAGAGCTGCCGCACAGAAAGCTGGCTTTGATGTTCTACGTTGTATTTCCGAGCACGCTGCCGGAGCACTGGCCTATGACCTAGGTCAAACTAGTCCTAAGCAGATCAGGTGAGAAAATCTCCCGAGGTGTAGAAATTGTGATTGGTTGCTTCTGTCGTAACTACTCGAAAAGGTAATCTGTCCAGCCATTGGTGAACGCAAGTATCGGAAAGGGAAAAAAGAAGTTTAAAGCAGTTTGGTTGGTTTCATAGCATTGCTTCAATTTCCAATAGATTAATAACAAGTGCATAACTCTAAACAAACTTTGTGAAGTATTTCTAAATAAATAATTTGGGAATAATTTGTCCAGTATCGCATCACAAAATGCTACACAGAATGGTCAAATTGCTGGACACGAGTCCAAAGATACATAGCAACTGTTTAATTTTATTCCAGACCTTCCAAATCAATCAAACTTATTTAATTTTGTGAAAACTAATTGACTCTGAGAAATGTTTGAGTATGGAGTTTTTGATGATGTCAACATCTTAGTGGGAACAATCCCTAAGTTTGGTATTTATTGAAAAATTGTTTATTGGTAAAATTTGCACTAAACACTTTCAGCTAGGTTAAATTTTTCTATGGAATCAAATTTTTTGAAATAATAATCTTACAATTCTATGTTTTTTTATTGTTTTTTTTTTGGTCTTGCACAGCTTTGTGGTTATCTTCAAGTTTGGTGGTAAATCTTTATCAATCTCGGTGCTACGTATTCAGGGTGGAATATACCAGACCGTTACCTCTCAGCTACACACAGATGTTAATGGGAACCTGTTGACCAATCAACTCGCCAAAGTTGCCGCTGAGGACTTTAAAAGGTAAAACATGGAAACTGTCATTTTCCCTCAGATAATGAATTAAACTCCAAGAAGCTGGTTACATCATCTCATTAAAACAGTGATCTGACATTGATGACTGTATGTCACTTCCCATCCAATTCAATCAAGTTTTCAATCAAGCATTCTTCAGTATGAAGGACAGGAAGTATTGTCTGTTGTCCCAAACCGTGCAGTTAGCTTTTGATTAGGCTTATTGCCAGTTAATTAGTATACAAATAATGAATGGTTATGAGTGCAATAGTGCAAATATTTCATGAGTTGAAAGATGGAATGTTCCATTCAACGAGGCGCAGCCGAGTTGAATGGAACAAATTACATCTTTCAATGAATGAAATATTTGCACTATTGCACGAATGGAAACCATTCATTATTTGTTTTATACAACATATTATATTAAGATGGGTAAAATGCACTCATGCAACAGATTGTTTTGAACAGACAGGTTTCTCTGCTCTCTTACCATTGAAAAAAGTGCTACCAAAAAATTATAACCCATGGTTCTATTTCATAGAGTGGAATAGAGCGGATTTTGCATGCAATCAATGAGCAATTGACCAATCAAATGACCAGAATACAATTAGGTGTTGTATAATAATGTCTGCCTCAGTTTCTTGGCCAGGCTTGGTGAATTGCTTGTGAAAGTGTCTGCTGTGGAAAAGTGATGAGTTTGACATAAAAATCTGACTTGATTGAGGTTGTCAATGGTCTGCTCTGCTCACAAATAATCAAACTAAGCTTAAAAAATAGATTAGTTAATGCTTAAGTGTATTTGGCTGAAGGAGGAATGGGAGTAGGGGAAGGAGAAATAAATGCCCAAAAAATTGTTGCAAGCACAGAAGTATCTTGAGTTAGAATACTTCATTTGAATACCCTGCCATGATCATGTTCTAATATCCACCCATGTTCATTATTCAGAATTTGGCTGAGGTTTTTAGACATTTTGAACACTTTTCATTTGTACAATCTAGATTCCTTTTGTGGTTGTTTGAACAATTAAGTTGTTTGTTAATAACGAAAGCTATACATAATACACGTATTAACGAAATGGTTTTACTCTAAATAATAGTGGTTACTGCTGGCTGTCTAACACAATCTTTGGACATTTCAAACTATTCTTTGTGTATATGTATTTTATTTTTACAACAGTTGCTGAAAGATCTGAAGTTTTCAATACAGTGTCTATGAATACCTGTTTATCTGTATTAAATGTGCTTTTTTTTTAAGAGTTCTTCCATACCATATTTCCACTAAAATGCAGCTTCTGAGCTGAGCTGTTTCATTTTCAAATAATGATAAACAATTGTTTGTATTTGCATTCATTGTTGGGTTGAGCTAGCTTGTTTATATTATAATATATAACAAATGCAAAACAAAATGTCTTAGCAACAAAATGACCAAAAAATACCACAAAGAATCACCTGATCATCTGTGATTGAAAGTTAAAATAAATTAAAGTACTCTTCAGACTGCTAGTTCTGAGGAGAATGAAGTTTTTGTTCAAGCTCCATATTGTTTAATTGTCTTTAATAAAGTTTGAGTCCTTTTTGATTTCAATGTTTAGACAGTTCAAGGCGGACGTATCTGACAATAAGCGAGCAGTAGCCAAACTGAGGAATGCCTGCGAGAATTGCAAACATATTCTGTCCAGATTGAACTCTGCAAGTTTATCTGTCGATTCTCTCTATGATGGAATCGACTTCCATAACAGTATATCAAGGTGAGTCATGACTGAGAAAGAATTATTTATTTTTTAATAAATTATAAATTTATTTTAATTTAATTTTAATAAATTATTTCATGAGTGTTTCATTATTTTAATTTTTTTTATTATATTTTTCATTATTTTAATTTTAATTATTTTATTTTAATAAATTATTTAATAAATCCATAATTTCTTCTTTCATTGGAAGGAAATGCTCAGAAGTCTCAAGGGTTAGCTCCTTAGCATGACAATGCTTGTGTACTTGAATGGCTTATAAGCTCCTCAGATTCATTGACAAACTTCTCAAAGGAACAGATGATGCAATCAACATTTACAATTTTGTGTAAAATGTCAAATGTTAGTATGAAAAGAAGGCAAGTGTTGAACCATTATCGTCATGACTCGAAATTTGCTAAACTGTTCTGGTTTATATTAGGCGTTGTTTATTGTAAAATGATGACTGCGGCTTGGTAGGTTTTTTTGAGATGTTATCGCTAAGAAGACGTACAGATCTGCACATCGTGGTTAAGACATCGGGACATCAATATGGTGGAAGCAGCATCATTATCTAAACATTTAACTATGTCATTGACAATATTTTAAAAAAGTATGATTTTAGGAAGAACAAAAATCTGCACCAAATCAGACTAACTTTCCCAACTTTTTTTTCCAACAGAGCAAAGTTTGAAGCTGTTGCTAATGGAATCCTGCAGCAGTGTGGGATGTACGCAGAGAAAGCAGTAAGAGATTGCCAACTCGATCCTAAAGATATCGACCAGGTGCGACAATTGCCTTTAATTTATTTCATTCTATCTGTGAAGTGCTTACAATGATTGGTGCCAACGGTATCATGGTGCAAAATATGGTGCATTCTGATTCTTCCCTTTTGCTTTTATTCTGAAATTTTCAGAAAAGATTAAAGAGGTTGTGGTGACCTATGCCAGACATCCTGTGCATAACCTTACCTGTTCATTATCTAGACTTGTTGCAGTCATAGCCCAATGGTTGTGAATTAATAATTTTGTTCCTTTATTATGTATTAAGTATGTAAAACTGGCTTCACAAGGCTCTATTGTTATATAGTGCAAATACTATATTTGTATAAAATGGTTGGCCTGACGTCATGTTTATTCCATAAGTTAGTGATAATAAAAAACAATCATTGCAGTGAAAACTTTTAAAAACAGGAAAACATTCATGGGAATTTTTCAAAGAATTATTGGCTCACGACTTGAAGCAATCACCCAAGATTGATCCAACAGACCACAAACAACTACTTCACCATTGATTCCATGCCACGATACAACTCTACTTGCAGGCTTCAAATTCATCAGAACAAATTGACAGAGCTTTATGATATGCTGTTGCTCTGGTCAATTAATTGGGTGTTGCAGTTTTTGTTTTTTGAATAACTGTTGAAAAAGAAAGGAAGACACACAATAGTTCAATCTCCATAAATACATGCAACAATAGTTATTGAAATCATCTAACTGTTGTTTCATAATGTAAGATGTTGAATTGGTCCATCTCCGCTTCTCTGAGCTATACCTCAAACCATTTACAATGTTTCCTCACCCTTTTGCATTATCATTTCCACTCTGCTCCCTGGACTGCACATTTCAACTATTATAGAATGTTTCTCTGTGTGTGTTTCAGGTGGTTCTGATGGGAGGCTCGTCATGTATTCCGAAGCTTCAACAGCTTCTCAAAGATCGATTCCCCACAGCTGAACTCAAGAACAGTATCTCGCCGGAGGAAGTTGCTGCTATTGGAGCAGCCAAAGAGGTAAGCAGACAGTTAATTATACTTTTGCCACTTTTGTGTTGTATTTTTGTTCTATAATTACCTATTCATCTGTTGGCAATGGTAAGTGGCTGTGATAGGAGAAGCCAAAGAGGTAAGCAGACAGTTAATTATATGTTTGCCTCTTTTATCTTGTATTTTTGTTCTATAATTATCTAATTCATCTTTTACAGGGGTAAGTTGCTGAGGTTATATAAAAGTTATGATAAATGGACCAAGTGAGGTAGGAAGTGAATATACATCAGATCTTCTGGATTTATCCTCCTTTTGTCAGTTGTCTTTGCAATATTAAAAGGATAGTTAAGAAAATTTGCTAGTTTGGAAATTATTTTTGCACATTATTGGATAAGATAGGGTTCCAAATTTGAATGCAAATTTCATGAGGGTATTAAAAATATGTTTCACTTTCATCAACAAGAGTCAAACATTCCTCTGGAATATCCTAAAATGTTCTCTGTGGTTCATTTGCCCTCCACATATGACGATCGCTATGAAGTCGTTTATGAAGATGTGAAGTCTTCAACATTTGGAGAGTTTTGTGAAGTTATCTGTCAAGGTTAAAGTGATTTCCATCATCATGGCTGTTGAGCTCTGTATATGTCTTTATTTTGCTCTCTAATGTAGAGTCACTTGACATCCAGAGAGATTGTATTATTGATATATTGAATATCTATATTAAGTACCACACTGCAGCACAGTCTCCAACCAAGTGTATTTGTGTGGTGGCAGATGTTTGCAGAGTTCAACTAGTTGTTTTACCTCTTGTGTTTTGAATTAACTTTGCAGCATTCAGATCAACCCATGTTGTATCCATACATAATTGGTTACCTCTTAGTCTTCCTAAGGAACAATTGTGGCCAGAACCATTTGAATATTACTAAATCAGTGTGTTACCAATGGTCTTTGTTATCCAAGACAAGATTTTATGTCCAACAAATTGTTACAAATCAGTGATTTATTAAATCTCTCATCCAATAAAGAAATTATTGTGTAGTAGAATTGTTACATTTCATTGTTTTCTAAGCAACACTTGAAAAATTTTCGCCACAATTGTGTCTTTCTTAGTGCTATTTTGGTGAACTAGAGAAAGAGATAATACCTTTTTTCAGGTACCTGGTGTCTCTATTCATTTTAAAGTACATTATCAAACAGGAAATTCAACAGAAAATACAGCATGATAGTTTATTTTCGTTGGTTTGTTTCTCTTCATCTTAATTCAGGCATCCATCATCCTGTCTTGTCACGATGAGGGAATCTCTCTTCAAGATGAAGACCTCAGCATCCCTGCCTTGTCAGAAGATGTTATGGTCAAGGTAAAGATAAACTTTGACCTTTCTGGGTTTTTATTACGTTCTTGCCGATGGATTGGTGAGTGGGCTTAGATGTAAAATAGCGCCATTGTTTCCATCATTGTCAACTACATTGGTGTAGTACAACATTAAATGTTGAAAGTGAATACAACTTTCTCATGTTTATTATAAAATGTTAGCCATTTTTGAAAAAAAAAAGTTTGAAAAGTGGA
>JAIPMN010022261.1:0-14919 GCA_020650975.1 Apostichopus californicus | reverse complement strand
CAGTTGTTAGGCTTTAATATTGGATAGTCTCTCAGTGGTAGGCTTCAATATGGGATACACAAAATCTCAGTGGTCAGGCTTCAATATGGGATACACAGTATCACAGTGGCTAGGCTTCAATATGGGATACACAGTATCTCAGTGGTTAGGCTTCAATATGGGATACACAGTATCACAGTGGTTAGGCTTCAATATGGGATACACAGTATCTCAGTGGTTAGGCTCAATATGGGATACACAGTATCTCAGTTGTTAGGCTTTAATATTGGATAGTCTCTCAGTGGTAGGCTTCAATATGGGATACACAAAATCTCAGTGGTCAGGCTTCAATATGGGATACACAGTATCACAGTGGTTAGGCTTCAATATGGGATACACAGTATCTCAGTGGTTAGGCTTCAATATGGGATACACAGTATCTCAGTTGTTAGGATTCAATATGGGATACAGTCTCTCAGTGGGTAGGCTTCAATATGGGATACATAAAATCTCTGTGGTTAGGCTTCAATATGGGATACACAGTATCTCAGTGGTTAGGCTTGAATATGTGATACAGTCTCTCAGTGGGTAGGCTTCAATATGGGATACACAAAATCTCAGTGGTTAGGCTTTAATATGGGATACACAGTATCTCAGTGGATAGGCTTCAAGAGTCACATGTCCTTCTCTGAAAATGGCTGTGCTAAGAAAACAAACCTCTCTAAGTTTCTAAATATTAACATGAACACTGCTGTATTGCATACTTATTTCTGACGTGTTTTTGTGTCATTTCGTTTAATGGTTTTAATTGACACTGTTCTTCATTCAAACCCAACAACAATGCCATTTCTTGGACAGTATAAGATTCACTTCATAATGGAGTGGATTTCCGATCTCTGAAAAAAAAGGGTAATTACTGATTCCTTTTTTTCTTCACATGGGTTAATATGCACCAGAAAAGTCAAGATCTGGGTCCCAGATTTTCAGGCTTTGACCATTGTTGACTTCCTGTGATTGATAAGGTTCTTAAACTGATGCAGACCTCAATAATAACAACGAGAGTCCTACAAGGAACATTTCTGATGGCTGATTTTTATGGATAAATCAGCAGGTCATTTGATTTGAGCATTAGGTGTGACCTAGAATCAAATTGGCATCATGCTCTCTCATGCAACTGCATCTCATAACAAGTTTGAAGTTCAAAGAGAGAGTGGGAAAAAGCTGTAAGCAAACTGCTTATCTACTGCAAATAGCCTGTATAGGTAACTATGGATAAGCTGGAGGGCCTAACGTTTGGATCCTAGCAGGATCTTTTTCAAAGGCTAACTTAAAACGTAAACAAGCTAAGAACACATGTCTTCGTGTGCTCTGATTTCGTTTTTTGTTTTCTTTTACAAGTTTGAAGTTCATCCCACACTCCTAGTTACAATGTTAAAACTGTTTCAAGGCTACCACTTGTAATGCTCTCATGTGGCATTTGCCATCCATAAGAGTTGTAACACCACCACTAGGGTTGTCATAGTTTCACCAAATGGAATCTAATTCGGAGTAACAGTTAGCAGGGCTTTGGGGTAAATTGTTGCAAATTGTAAACCGAGCACAAAACGGCTGTTCTTATATAGACTTACTCGTAAGTTCCAGTTTCGTGGTTGATTACTTTCAACTGATCATCGAAGCCGACTGTGGCAATGCCGTCTTCAGAAGCAGCCATGGCACAGATCTGACTGCCGTGGCCATTGCCAGATACTCTCACTGCGTCCCTCGTATTTGGGTTCCATTTACGTGAATAAAAATATTAAGGACTAAACAGGTAAATGTCTCTAAAATATGACTGTAGGAAATTTGACAACTCCACTCACCCCCACCCCCACTTTCTGAGCCCCCTCCCCAAAACATACCTTCTATTTTTATAGTTTTTTATATCATTTTGTAATAAGAATGCAGACCGCAAAATGATATACACATTTGAAAATGCAGAAGATTATTGGCTGGAGCCGGGTCCTAAACGAAGAGATCTCAAAATCTTCTTTGATGTTAATATAAATAATTCACTTCTACAAGCAACATTGCTCATAGAGAAAACAACAAACTCAAGTTAATGATTTTAAATGTCCTGTGCAAAGAAACGAACCGTGTCTCATTTTCTAAATATTGATACGAACGTTGCCTTAACGGCAAGCAAATTTTCTAGCCGATTTTGTATCATTTTGGTTCAGTTTTCGACGCTGCACGATATTCAAATCCCACAACAATGAAAATGTTGAAATGATGAGAAATTAAAAAAGAAGACAATAGATCAAATTTTTGACAAGGATATAAACTCTTCCGTCGTGACTGCCTGTGTAAATGGCCGACTTGTCCTCTGAAATGGTCATGGATGTGATATTATTGATGTGCCCCTGCAACAACAAATGAAACGCAAGATTATGATTCATGTAAAGTTTCTGCAAAAGTAGGCACACTTGTAGCACTCCGTGCTAGTACTTACATTTGGAGGAAGAAAATTGTTTGCCTTTTAACTTGTACATATACTGTACAGGTATTGTCTTTAGTCAAACACTCGAGCATATTTCCCTATTTGTAGTAGTTGTTTTATGTACTGCACTGCTCGCCAATGACTACATCTGGTGCATCTGCTTTCGTTTTCAAATCCCAACTTTTATACATGTGTGGATACTCCATTAATGTACATGATGTTTGAAATGGGACAATTAGTCCTCAACATCACACAGGAAGCTATCAAATATCAACCACTGTTTGTAGAACTTTTTTCTTTGCTGTTATTTTTTAACAACCAGGCACTTCTTTGATTCTGATCTAACTTGTTGTTCAGGTGGGAACTTCCCTTTCATGTTCAGCTACCTGGGAGATATTCTTAATTGATGAGGATATGCTTGTGCATAGAGGAGGAGGGTTCCTTATTACAACTAACATATTTCTATGCATATTACGAAATTAATTTATTAAGTAATTTTTTGGGGGGTATTAATTTTATGAAATTTCCAAGTACCCTTACACAGGGCTTTGTACTCACACCACAAGTCTGTTAGTAGGTAAGAAACCTACAAATTGATATCATAGGCAATTTTTGAATGATTGTTGAAGCCTTCTGAATTCATCAGGCAACAGACTGGTCTCTAATGTTAAACTTAACTGCTCGACATTGTGATCAGTTCAGCTACTTTGATCAGTAGCCTTGTGTTTCCACTTACTTGGTTCTTCCTGTGTGTGTGTGTTCAATATTTAACAATCTTGTGCTTCCCATTTGAAAAGCTTTTCACACATGGAAAGGAATGTCCCCATTTTTCTGTTAATCATTTCAATAATAACAATCACATCTTGTTTCATAAAAGGTTCAATTTTTTTGTGTATTCAAAACTTCAGTAATAAATTTTTGGCCTCATATAAATGAACAGTCAATGACAATTAGAGCCACCAGTCAATTTATAGAAAAAGAAATGATTCATTTGCAGTTCTTTTTACTTCCTGTTCCTTTAGTTCCTGTTTCAGTTTGAAAACAACCAAAGAGGAAAGGAAGGAAGACAGGAATCACACAAGTGAAAGAGAACGAGGAAACACACTAAACTCACGCTGATAGTACGTAGCGGTGTATCGGGGTTGTTCTTGTCCAGCAGCTTGATTTCTCCCGATAGTGAGACAGCGATCAGATGTTCACCCATCCACAGGCAG
Organism: Apostichopus californicus; assembly: GCA_020650975.1. NCBI lineage: Eukaryota > Metazoa > Echinodermata > Holothuroidea > Aspidochirotida > Stichopodidae > Apostichopus > Apostichopus californicus. The sequence continues at coordinate 11,250 of JAIPMN010022261.1, read as the reverse complement.
CTCTGTTGCATGTCCTCCATGTCCGTTCCCATGTTAAACACGCTGCCACGAAAAAGAGAGAAGAATGAAGTTGTGGTTGGCTCCTAAAATATGCTTAGTGCAATGTGTGAAAGGTTTACCAAAAACGAAAGACCGATATAAACTACAGATCAGCATTGCCTGCATGACGTTGACCCTTAACCCCGTACCGTTATGCCTATAAACGCATATTACCCATTTTAGGTAAGTATGGTAGATTTGACTCGCACTGTTCCAAATCCAGCATTGGGATTGGCTGGGAGTATGTATTATTCTTTGCTTCTTGTAAAGACATTAAGTCTTGTTGCACATATCAAAGTGGCAAACGGTACATCATGCTAGGCTTGTCAAAGTTGACCAGATCCCCGTTCTACGTGTAAATAACAAGCTCTGAATAAAGAAGACAACATATCAAGGTACATTTTCTGAACTGATTTTTGGTTAGCTGTTGTCGTTCCCTACTTACTGCACTACCATGAGGCCATCAAGAATGCCTAACTAAGCAAGGGACCAGCACAACGCTAGGAAACAGGCATCGCTAGAGGCATCATAGGGCAATCACAGTAAGCTAACTCGTGTTTCAAAGATATCCGACTAACAAGGCATAGCATCGTTCAAGGTCTGGATGTGTTCTGTGTTGCCATGACAGCTTGTACCAAGATAAAAGATATTCACTGGTGCCTTAATTTGAGACTGCTTTTGAAATTCACACACGGGAAAAGCTTTCGTTACGCATGCTTATTGAGAAGCATGACGAGAGAAAACAAAACTGTTTGTATACTGCGCAAAGCCTGAATTGGTAAGTATATCAAAGTTAGAGAGCCTGACTGTTTCGATCCTGGCAGGATCTTGCTCGCCAGTGTTTTCTTCCTGTTAGGGATTGGGGATTGCCCTCATGACCTCAACCATTGACTTGAACTAAAAGAGATAGAATGACTTGAGATGTCCTCAATATTACATGTTCCATAACCACAGTGGGTTGGTCATGGACAGCCAATATGGACAGAAAGACTAACTAATCAAAATAATGAAGGGCAGATAACTCACGTAACTTCTGCTGCACTCTCGACGTCCCAAATCTTCACAGTTTTATCACCTGAACATGTCATCAACTGTGTCCCATCTGGGCTAAAACACAGCTAAAGAAATTAAAGAGTGAAAAGCTTTAATGACCAGACTGTCGTCAATATGAAAATTCACCGAATAGGAAGACATAAATAAATAAGTATTGCAATAATATATATCCTTCTATAATGAAATGTGGTTTATACACTTAGCTACCCCCTTCCCAAAACAAGCAATTTCATTTTAATTTCCTATGCATTTAAATATTCGAGCAGCAAAGATAGAATTTAGGCTACTAAATACTTTGTGACACTTTGAAAGCACCTAACTGTTACTTTGTACGTGTAAATTTGTTTGCCAATGCAACAAATTTTGAGACACAGATACAACAGTTTGGCCTTCATTACAAAACTTATGACTGTTGTAAAGACACCACCAAAATCCTTTATACGATAAAACTTTTTTTTCACCGAAGGAGATCAAAGCTGCCTCCATCGTGCAAAATGGAAATTTTCTGTAACGAGACTCACCCCAAAAACGCTTCCATTGTGAGCTTTCTCTCCGAGACTCTTCAATTTGTCTCCTGTCTTCCCTTCATAGAGGAACACCTGTCATCACATAGCAAACAAGAAATGGTTAGGCTTTGTTAGGATATGACCAGAGCTGAACTATGCAGAGGAACACTTTGTCATCACATAGCAAACAAGAAAATGGTTAGGCTTTGTTAGGATATGACCAGAGCTGAACTATGCAGTGGACAAGAAGGTCGTTGAAATTTAAATATAAATTCACTTACATTTTACTCATGGATCACACAAACTGTATCTGTGCATACATGCATGTAGCATTGGTCATATACATGAACATATATAAATCACAGATATTTCCGATACATATCATGCACACATGTCCATTACATATCACATACACATAAAATACACATCAGACACAACTCACATATATACAAAACAAACATGTGATACTCATTGCATCATTGATGCATTGAGACGTAATTACAATTTATCCGGTATCGCATTGTAAAATGGGTAAGTTGCCTATACAAGTATAAAGATGCATAGCAGCTTTGGCACATACAAACCATACTATTCTATAAGTGACAAACTTCTGAGGCCTTCGACACTGCCACTCAAATATCACAACGACTAACGGTATGTCACTTGCGACAAACATCGATCCCTTTCATATTTATGATCACATCCAACACAAACAAAAGACTTGAAGCATGAACATCCGAGAAACTAGTTTACTTGTTTGCCAAGATACAGTGATCACAATCTACCATAGGAAAAGTCTACTTGGAATAACATGAAAGTAATAAAAGCACAGCAATTTATGTTGAGATACCCTAACTGGGGCTACGGTGGTATATAACTTGCATGTACCAATTATGACAGGAACTGTTAGCTTGTACGAGTAACAGTTCACAAAATAGCAAGAAGATTATCGATTTGGGGCAAAACATTGAGAAGGAATGGCTTTTCATTCAGGCATGACCTTGGTTTGCGACGGTATTTAGAATTTTAGATTTAACACGTACCATTCCGTCCGATCCTCCAGTTGCGAGTACCGAGCCGTCCGGTGAGAACCTCACTACCTGTACAAACTTTGTATGATCCTAAAAGAGCATTGCAAAAGAGAGACCAAAATATGAAAACATTGATCACTAAATTACATGATAGTAACTCACAGTTAAACATAAGATTTGCTTAATTGCAGCAGAAGGGTGTGTTTGCGTGTGTTGCGAGGGGGGGGGTGTACAGTAGGGAGGGGATGTAAGTACTAAAGCAATTGTATGAACATTAGAGTTTGGAGAATGGGACATGTACATCTCACCACACTCACAGTCTGATAAACTTTACCAACATTGTATATAAAAGAATTTGGTTATGTGAAGGTCAATCTCAAACATCATGAATTTAGTACCCTTTAATATCACTCATATCACAGCACCCCTGCCTCCCGCCCCCCCCCCAAATCCCCACCCTCCTTCCCTGCTTGTTATCAATGACTGACAATGTGGCAAAATGCATGAAACTAAGATGAAATGTTTTTGTATCGCAGGTATTAAATGAGTCACAAAAACTGCATTGATTGAAAACAGTGATCTGCAATTGCTTGAACCTTTCTTGACAGTTTGAATTTGTTAAACTTTAACTTTATTTAGTAAAACAGTATCATGATACAAGGTGACTTTGAAAGTTGCTTCTGCCCACAGTACTCTACTCACAACGTGAAGCTATCGTTAATCACACGGGATGGAGTGAAAATTACAGGTAAAAACGAATGATTTCGTCATGACTGCACAAGAGAGAGTTATTATAATCGGAGGGAGCTGACTTCACTAACCTTAAAAGATCTGTTATACTTGAAAGGTGGTCCTTCATGAAATACTGCCATGTAGTCGTCGCCACCGGTTGCCACACGGAATGGACGGCAAGATCTGTAATCAGCTGAATTGATGGCACTCGAGTGGTGTCCTATGATCCCTACCGTAGTTCCAGTATCGATGATGATTGCTGCCCCAAATCTAATTTAAAAAAAAAACAAGTTTGGAAAGTTTGAAAACATAAAGAAGTATATCCACTTGATAGTCAAGGGTTACAGGTATCTGTGACCGCCTGATAAATGGCAAAGATTTTGAGCATCTTGGCAAGTCGCATTAACTTCCTAAGAACTTATTTAAAGATAACAACATCTGAAGATGATATGATTTGTTTTAATACTGTAATTTTTGAACTTGAAGCAAGAATGTGTCATGTAATGGATGCACTTGTTCCTCACTGACTAACTCTTGTTTTTGTAAAAATTGTATCCAAAGTTTATCTCAAAGTTTCCACCTCAAACTAGGGATGCTATCACAATATGAAAATACACACATTCATTGGTTGACTTCTACAAGGTCACAGTTGTACCCCTGCCCAATCCAAGGTGAAAACAGAGTGCAAACAAAGTAAAATGAAACATTTCATTGTCGGTGTGCAAACTGACTTTATGTGAAATGTGTCCAGATCAGGTGCTCTCTGGTGTAACTTGTGGCCACTTGAGGGTACTACCAAGGGGGCCTTTGGCATTTTCTAAGCTATCATATCTAAGCTATATATATATGACATTGACATCATTTATTTCCATCATCAATGAAATACAAGAATGTTGAACGTAACATTTTTAAGCTCACAGAAAGCACAATGCAATACAACATTCGTTGAATGGGTATACATACATAGATAAATCAAGATTAATTGGAAATGGAGAAAAAAGAAGCAATATGCTTATAAATACTTTCTCCAGTCTATACATGTATTACAGTGAAGGTAAATTGGTGATGGCAATATTAAATGGAAAATAAACAGAAAGCACTAAAAAAAACACAGATGTTGTGGCTTAGAGAGAATGAGACGGTGTATAACTTAATTTGAACAATCATCATCATAGGCTGTCAGGAAATTGTTTTTAAGTCTTTTTTTTAAACAAACTTAAAGTAACAGCAATATAAGTCATTGCAGTGTGTGTATTGAATGATCAGGTAGCAACAAAGTACAAAATAAGACCTTACTTCTCTGGAAAAAGAAATTGTCACAAAATATGGTTGGTTGGTTGATCAATTACAACAGATGGGGTTTCCTTCTCCCTTAAACATTCTTCCTGAATTAAAGAGAAGAGCAGAAGAGCACTTACTGGCTGTTTCCGTCTCCCACGACAACCAAACGCTTGCTATCCGGAGACCAACAAAGATCCCTGACCATGCCGCAGAAAGGCCTGTACTCGTACTTGAGGATGTGCTCTTTCTGGGTCGTGTCCCAGATTCGGATTTTCCCTGATACGTCTGGAATAGCCAAAAATTAAAAACCAACCTTTCCATTATTACTGTCAAAGGTTCACATTAAGATCTGACATGAAACTACCGTCATCTTACACTTTTATGAGATTTTTAAAAAGGATTTTGATATCGAGGCTGTCAGTCAGGGCGCATAGTTGGTTATCATATTAAATGTGATGACCTGATAATATGCTGTCAAAATATTTTCATACTTGATGGAATTTTTGTCACCTTCATGAGTGATCAGACATAGATTTGGTGACGGTTTTTCAAAGCTTAGGATATTTCATCCCGGTCTAAAGAAACTTTACAAAGACTGCTAACATGACATGATATAAAAAAAATTGTTGCCCCATATCCTATGTATAAAACATCAAGTTGGGGAGAGTTTGAAAATATAAACAAGTATATCCACTTGATAGTCAAGGGTAACAGGTACCCGTGACCGCTGATAATGGCAAAGATTTTGAGCATCTTGGCAAGAGTCGCATTAACTTCCTAAGAACTTATTTAAAGATAACAACATCTGAAGATGATATGATTTTTTTCATACTGTAATCGTGAACTTGAAGCAAGAATGTGACAGTTGGCACCTACCTGCTGAGCAAATGTAGAACCCAGACGGGGTATATTTAGCAACTGTAGCTTGCAAGGAATGTTCCCCGTAGATGTCAACCTCGGCTGGATCCTATATTGACAAGAACACAATATTAAATTTGTAGGGTCTCTGTTATGGGGTCACTACTGCTTAACCTCTTAAATATTAATTAAATATTAATCTACTACTGTGTGCCGTCATCATGAAACAAACACAATCATCGTTACTTCTGGCAGAGGTTGATGCATCACCTATGAGGACAGACCATCTCATGGCGTGCAGCTTATATTACTCACTCTTAATTCTAACCTGTTATATTCCTTTATACACTATTAATTTTCTCACCCATGAAAGGAAACCTGTCATTATTACTTGGATAGACTTTTCATTATCTTTGGGTTCGGCCATTCTATGTTCATAGTTTTCTTTCTTCCTTTAATACCTGCAGAAGTCCCAAAGTGCATTTCCACTTTACTAACTCCATCTTAAAGTTACAAAGAGGGATTGGCTGGATCCATCTAAAGAGGGTTGTGCTGGATCCATCTATCTGTGACTCGATGAACATTTAATTTTTATCCAGGTCGCGACCTACTCCTAACCAGAAAACTTGATCACGTTGCAGTAGATCAGTTTGCCACCAGGTTCACAGTTATTTAACCTATTTAATTCTGGACGTAACTACGTAAGTCACTTTAACACTGTTATATACCTGTAATCATTTAACTAAACTCTTTATTTTATTTCATTTAATCGTTGAAACTCTTTCTGCTAAAATAAGAATTCTTTTCATGTCTATTCCGTAACGGTCGCATTGGAAAATCTTTTTACACATGATACAGTATATGTTTGCTGGCAGTAGGCTGTAAAAACAACACAATGGGTGGATCCTTGCTTTCTTTGGAGTGACAGATAGATCAAATTACAAACATAAGGTTTTACTGCTCCTCAAATTTTTACATGCAGAGAGCTATAGTAAGATTTAAACTTTCATCTGCTTGACACAAGAAACATATGAAAATGCTAGCCATGTCAGTCCAGTTTTAGTTTGACTAGCAAGAACTGAAAAGATTGCTCAAAGAACCAAGACCTGATAAATTAAAACAGACCTCTATATTTCTGATGAAAACATATCTTCCATTACAGTACAGGATAGTTTTGCCTTTTGGATCTGGTCCAAGTGCAAACGCCCTTCCTCGTTCTACAAAAGGTAGACTGGCAAATGCTCCCTCTGTAAAAATGTGGAAAGAAACAAATTAAGCATTTAATTTAGGTAGTCTACTTAATGCCCTAATTTATTATGCTTCACTCTGTATTTAGTAGCCTCATTTTGTATTTTGCCTTAAACAAGTATATCATCGGCATTGCAACTTATGTTTAGGCCTTGGCTGACAGAATTATTACGCTACCAGCATTACCATATTTATCTGAAGAATGACAAAAACTTAATGTTCTAATGTCTAAGTTTAGGGGTTCCCACTCAAGTTTGTGTCAGAACACTGTCCTAAAAGCTTTTCAAGTGCTGTTTTTATTTACAATGCTGGGGTTACGTAACATCAACACATTAGGACATTTCAATGAAGATAAAAGTAGCATCCATTCAAGTCCAAAATAGTCCTAGACCCAGTGCTAGCCTAGGTAGAACTAGGCCGAGCCTATTTAGAATTGAGGTCTATCTATGGCCTAGCTGTTACGAAGGTTAAAATTGGTACTTTCTATGTAAGCGAAGGCATACAATGGTACATCAACATTTGTTAACGCTTTTGGTCTCTGGATTAATCAAGTCATTCTTTTGCAACTTAGATAAACTGATTGTTTTAACTTCTAAGTTTAAGCCGATTGTTCGTCATAACTAAGGCCTTACAACATATTTGGCTAGGCGTTGCTGTAGGGCTAGGCCTAAGTCAGTGTTACTATTGTGACCCGTTACTGGAGTAATGTTACTTACTGTATTCGAAGCTCATCCTGATTCACGGAGGCAAACCTTTATTTTCTATAAAATGGTCAATTCCTCGACTCCTTTTTGTTTCCCGCAGTAAGTGCGAGGATACTTTTTTATTTTAATCCTTCTGTAGCCTATATGATTGGCAGTCCCCTTGTTTCGTTGGTTAGGCCAGAGTACAGTTGTTGTAGGCTGAGCAGTGTGTAAATTTCAATAGCACGATCGAATGCCCATGATAGTGGAAGCCTGGATAGTACATGCCAGCGATTTACTTCCGGGTACAAGCATGGGCGGCGCTATGTACAATGTCTATATATGGTCATACACTTAAAAGTGATATGAATATTGATAATGCGTCAGAACACGGCACCCAGTCCTCACGTGACAGTATTTCTCAAGAAAACCGTATTGCACACAGTTTAGTATCTCGAGAAATGTTATCATGTATGATACAGCCCAAGGAATGACGTATCTTGTAAACATGGAAACCCCGCGAACTTTTGAGGTATCACGCGTACGGAGGTTGTACACAAACCATATCGTGTGTAAACAACCAGGTAAGCAACAGGTCTGATATTTTGGCCATGATAAAGTTTGAATTTATAAAGCTTTTCAACATAGTTCCATCACTTTTATCGAAAAGTAATAACTAAGGTAGAATCCATTTAGGAAACTGAAGAGCAAAGTACGTCAATATAAAGTATATGATTGCCTAGCAAAAAGAAAGTAATTACTAATAAGTACTAATATAGGCCTAGTACTAGTAGTAGTTTAACTAAGTTAAGGCCTAGCCTACATTACATTTACAGCCCAGCCTATATGCCGGCTATGTGAGCTACTTCTATTATTTAAGTAGATACTAAGCCTGCGAATAATAGTTTAGAGACCCAAGGATAAGAAAGGACCCCAAATTACGTAGCTAATTTGAAACCCTATCCGTGTTAGATCATGAAGGAACATCGGTTCTGTTTTCGATAAGTGTTCAACAGATGTCAGTATAAGACCTAGCATAACTTCATCATAACGTTAATTGTACTTGCAGCCATATATAGGCTACCTAACTGACTGTAATGACTAATTTTAGTCTGTGCTATAGCAGCATTATATCCCAATTATAGGTCATGCACTAGCTTTACTGGCAAAGTGCAACAGCTAGGCCTTTAGAGCCATATGACTCAACCCATTTTTTTTATACTCTAGGCCTAGGTCCTATAGAGTAAGACCAGGAATAATGGGCGAGGCATATGCATCTGGACTTGGGCACTGATCTTCATAAACTTTGATGCAAGTACATAGATGTTCAGGAAGGGGAACCCCTTTCGTTGGAGTGTCTTCTCACAACCAGGAAAGTGGCTAGGGCCTACTGTAGACAGATTGTGGCCAATCGCAAAGTATCTTCCCTGATTGTTAAATTAATACGAACTTGTGCAACATTTACATTGCTCAAACCAATAAAAGAGCTGGTGAAGACTGAAGGAAAAGATTGGATTGTATTTTGATTATTTTCAGGTTTTACGTCATTCAATTTGAAAAGAAAAAGAAAGCCAGAACCTGTATTGACATTGAATGAACACGATGCCAGTATGTTAGGCTAGGCCTTCTGTATATATTGTAGCCCAGATTGGCCAGTTTTCTTTAGCTAGGTCTGCATTAAGTAATAGACCTATTCTAAAACTATAGTTCCAGTTGTGCAGTACGACTGGTCTGTTCCAGCCTGATGGATTTGCGAGCAGAAGCAGAATTTGAAGCACTGCAGTCAACTTCTTGTCCAATCACTATTCATCATTATTTTTGAATGCATTGCATGACTACCTCAACTATTGTGTCCTGTTTATTTTGTGTATCAAATCAATGACAGTTAATCATACTTAAGCTCTGTGTATATCTGAGAAATAAAATGACCCCAAAATATTTTCCTTCTGTTCCCAACTTCCCACAAAACAAACAGTTAACATACATCAAAGGAAGCTTATGGTATCCTAGGCTTACACGCTTTATAAGATTTCAGTGTTTCCAAAACATTTTAACATTGTGATTACTGAAAAAGTAGAAAGAAAGGACTATTGATTTTAAACAAATGTCATTATTGATGGGTAAAATCAGAGAGCTTTAATTTTGTTGTTACAGAATCAATTGTGAAATATTTCAAACCACAAAATTGTGAAATACAGTCATTTTATCAAGTTCTTAAAACTTATTCAACAATTGGGTACCGTTGTTTTAAAGGTTGAATTTATTTTGTCCCCTTTTTCATTTACATTTATTGAAGATTTTAAACACCTTACCAGAAGTGAGAGACTTCAGAGATTTGGAGAGAGCTGGAGGACCTTAGGTCAGGATCAGAGGGCACTGGTTTAATAGAGCCAGAAGCCTCCCAATCCCCACAGACCAGAAATGGAGGAAGAAAGAATGGACGCGGACCACAAAAAAAGTACTATCAATGGTAAATATTCATGCTTTCAATATGCCACAAAATTCTTGATTTTAAAATGAGAAATCTTATCCCATTGCCATAAACTACTGATTTGTACTTCAAACTGTGTTTGCTTTATAAATGAAATGTGTCCAAGGTATAGTGTCAGCAGCTGTAGTGTTAACTGTACTACCATTCCACTCCCTATAAAAACTTTATCAGTACATCCCTGTACTGTGTCCAATGCACCAAAAATGTTTGGTGAAAATGTGATAATTCAAAGTTAGCCAATCAAGTTCCAAAATATTGTTGTTTCATTTCACATTACCATTTTACCTATTATACAGTACCCTTAACAAAATCCATATAAGCAATGCAACTGTGTCACGTAATATGTTATTTGTGGCTTGTACAGTTGTTGGATAACTTCAAGTCTTTAACACCTTGGCAAGAATGTGGGATACAATACATTCAACTTGCTTTAAGTTTTTACCCACATGAGATAACGTACGATTACAGTACAGTATGTATGCCTGCAGAGGAAAATATTGCATCTTGATACAGATAATGTCAGACAGGTCTATTTACATACTGTACATGACATATAAAATAAATATAAGGTCAGAGAAGAATTCAAGATAATATCCACTTAGTTCATTGGCTTTGTTTATATATCAATGTACTCAACAAGCATCATACAGCCTATTGGCTAGCCTTTCTCCACAGCCTGCTGGCAGATGTGTTATTGGATGGGTTATTATAATTATAATTAAGTATAGTTGTAACATGTTTACAGGATACTTTTTAATCTGAGCTCTGCTTCCTGATCAAAATGAAAAGAAAATTATGGTACTTATTAGTCATGCAAGTATGCCAAATGCATTTCATGGAAGTCTTACCAAAGAAACTTTGGTGGGCTCATCCTACGGTATTAAGCATTTTGCCTTTTACTTTCCCTTTTATATTACTTGCAATTTTGTGCAGTAATTCATTAAGTTTTTGATCTCATGTGATGTAACATTAATTGAACATCATCAGATATCAATTATTTTATTGAACTACAGGTTGACAAACTAAAAGAAATAATACCAACCACTGAGGGATATTTGGTCCTGAGTGCCGGAAGTGAGATTATGTCCTACGGAACATCAAAAGGAACAATGTTCCTTAACGAATACCCTGGACTGGCCACAGAGTCATTCAGAGCCTTCCTTAATTGTAGGTGATACATTGAGAAAGCATTTGGGGTAGCGACAAAGTCCATCACTCACAATATTTGAAGGCTTGATAAGAGTACAGATGGACCAAGGTACACTATTGATATTGAACAAGGAAGAAAATTAACTTTGCAGTGTTGGCATGTACACATGTAATTATAC
>JAIPMN010022252.1:0-10788 GCA_020650975.1 Apostichopus californicus | reverse complement strand
GACATTTTACATAGCAGTATCAAGTTAATTAAGAGAGATGAGCATGATTGGATGGATAAACTCTACAGTTTGGATGCTGATTAACACCAGTACAAGATTCGCTAGAAGATCAAATTTCTTTTTGAAATATTTACTCAAAAGTAGGTTCATCCTCTCCATGTTGTCAAAAGTCATGTGATCAAACATGCTGTTTTTTCCACTTCCCTGAGAACCCTTCCCAACGAATGGTGAAACATTTCATTATATTCCGCAATATACTCAAAATAATAACAAAATATGAGATAAATGGTAAGAAGCAAAAGATAAAAAGCCCAAAACAAGAAAAAACTAGAATAGTGAATTAAATTCTACATCTGTTCTGACTCTCTTTCTCAAGAGCAGCATCTTGAGTTGAAATCATATTTGCATTAGAATATAAGTAAGTGCATTTGAAACTACAAAGAACAACTTTCAAACTATTGTTGAAACACAATAACGAGATTCGTTTGGGCTGCCCTGTAATTAAGTACTAAAACAATGCAGGACACTTATATGAAAGCAAAATTTGTCACAATGGAATGGCATTGTTGATTGGCCTTCTAAAAACTCACAGAAGATTTCCTAGATTGATCGATTTTAAAATTCTATTTCGTTCGATAATCGATATGGTTTAGTGAAATCACTGCCAATAAAATATCAGACACAAAAATGCTGCTTTGGTGGTCTTAGCTGAGAGATTTCAAGTCTCTATTTATGATTGTCAATAGTTAGATGAAATAAGTAGCTTATATCTTAGCTGTAGCATATTGCTATAGTCACTAAATAAGTATAAAATTCATCCAGATTTAATCAATCAGCTGAAATAATAATAATAAAATAATAGCAACAATACAGAGTTGCAAAGCCACCACCTTTAATTATCAGTATCTCACAACTGAAGTTCTACAATGATGGTAGATTATTAATAAGAAAATAGAGCTAACATTTAACGTTTCTCTGTGTTCCTTTCAATCCTGGCCCCTCCGGGACTGGCTTGATTTTAAGTATTAGCCACATCGACATTGTTTGCACTATAGCCGGAAGTAGAATTGATAAAATTACTATTTCAGAGGGTTTACAGACAATACATCTGTTTTGAATTCAACAAAAATCAGTGAGAAAAAGAGAGCAGGGGGCTGCGGTTACATGATTAGAACTAACAATATGCAAAATTTTAACCAGCATTTGTTTTGCTATATGGACTATATAATTCTCTAAACATCTTCTAAAAAATAGTTCTCAAATCGAGGAGACTAATTTGATAAAGCCAACAAATCATCAAAGTTTTAAATGCTTCAACAAGGCTTTTAGCATCTCGTAAAAAATATTCTTAGATCTAAATAAAGATAAGTTCTGATAGAAAAAAAAGGTAGTAGACAGATTTTATTCCACACATGATTCTCTCTGTAGGCACTTGAACGAGAAATTACCAAAAAAATGTAACAGACTCACAAAAACTGACAAATGTCTATTCTGCTTCAGCTGAAATTTACCAATATTTGTTTATAATCGTATGAAAAGTAATTACATGATTGTTTTGAACAAGAAGCTTTCAGCATCTACCTATGTTTACCAGAATTAAAACAAACCAGCTTTCTTTTTCAAGTTTGCTTTCTTCCATTTGGGAATCTTCGAGAAGGCCTCGTAGTCCATCCCAAACGTAGCCTTGAAATCTGTCTCCGATAGGTAGAGCTAGAGGGGAAGAAATATAAATATAATTATGCTAGGATTAAGAGAGACAGATATTAGGGAGCTAGATAGACGTATAGGTAAGTGGAGGAGATGATGAGGACATGCAGTGGCGGACTGGCCACACAGGCATTTGGGCAATGCCCGGTGGGCTGGGCTGCCTGGAAAAAATTACAGCCCATTATCAAAGTAGTTAATAGAATAAAGACGGGCTGTGTAGAAATAAATTTTAACTGTGGGAATCAGCTCATGAAATCACCATGTTAGTATAAGTCTGTTAGTTCGTAACAAAAGAACGTGCTATTAGCAACCTGTCCGTGCTAATGGATTTTATTTAGGTTTTTTTCAAGCATGTTGTCACAAAATGCTTGAACCACTAAATAAAATCCAGTCTAAAACATTTATTTTTGTCAATTTATATTTTTAACTTTCCTCAGTTTAATCAAGTGTTGCTTCTGGAAAATTATTTTTGGGTCATTTTTAGTATTATTCTAACCTACAAAATTGAGAAATATAGTACCACTTTGCATCTAGGCATTCCTTAACTTCAAAAAATCTATATGGGGAGGGGGCACCCCTCCCCTTATACCCCTCCCCCAGGATGGCGATCACTATGTAAGTAGCATATCAATGAATAATGGGCCGGTCTAGGTAGAAAATGCCCAGGCCGGTTTTAAGACCCAGTCCGCCCCTGACGACAGGACACTGCCTCATGATTTGTCAGGGGTTTGACTCACCTCTTTCTTGCTTACGTCAACGTCACCTGGTGGATTGTTTTGCAGAGCGTCCACAGAGTAGTCTGGATAGGATTCCAGATTATCTTCCTTCTTCTTAGGAAGAAGCTCATCCTAAAAAGAGTGAGAAAAAACACTTAAATGAATAAATTTGTGTAAGGGTATGTGGGTGTATATGTGTGTGTGTGTATGCATGTGTGTACATATGTGCTTGTTTGTATGTGTATGTATGCATGCCTATCTGTGTATGTAATATGTACGTACATAGGCATTGTATGTATGTAAACGTTACTCCGCTAATAAAGTTGCTTGATCAATACAGAATCACTCTTTTCTTCATGTATACGTCACGTATAAGATCCATTTCTCTTTGCAAACACTATGCCCTTATTTTTTTTATAGTTGTGGTGTGTGAATGTCAAAAACAATCATATTTCATTGTCACAAATTGCGGCAGTGCATGAATTTTGTTCTTACTGTTGTTCGGAATGTACTATTATCCAATATTTGCATAATCCTACACACTTTTGCATTCAGTTGTGTAAAGAGATGCTACTCATCTTATCAGCCATTAGAGCTAAGTCTCACTACATCTCATAAAGTGGATATTGCTTTGAATTGCTTTAGATCACAAGTTAAACCGTGATTATTTGCTTTAATTTTCCTCCTGTAAAATACTACTGAGTATAAAACTTCTTTTTTTGTAAATATGTGAAAGCTAATGTTACACGATAACATGTTGATATTGCTATGATGTAAAGATACCTTTCCGTTGTAGAGGAATAACAGTTTGACGAACCATAATTCCAAGTCTTTCCATATGTATGTCATAATGGGAATATTTTTTTCCCTTCAAATTAATGAAACATTTATATAAGGATTAGTAAATGACATACCCTCTCACCAGCTTTTTGATGCAGTATTAGTAGGTAGAATAATAATAATGATCATAATAATATATAGCAGCATATATTGACAGGATATAAGATTGAAATCTTCTGCATGGGTAGTTAGGTTGGCCATTACACAAATATAAACTACCTGCATCCTTTTACCAGGATCTAACCTACGATATACCTGTAACAGCAGCTACGATATTAAATGAAGCAATTGATTTATCAGGGTTTTCTGGTTATCTGAGATGTTGACTTTGCGTTCCTCGGTAGACTATTAATCTAATATTTTCAATCACATTTGAGTATATGAAGAGTCCAATCGTTCCATCTTTCCTTTCATAATCATACATCATTCTTGTTAGACAAATGACTATGCTGGTTGGAAAACCGACTTTGCCGATTTGACAACTGATTATGCCCGTTGGACAGCCAGCTATGTAGGGTGGACAACTGACTATGCTGGTTTGGATACATGCTAAAACACAAAGACCGGGTTGTCCAAGAGATAACTAGAAATTTCCCTAAATGTCAGTCCAGTAACATCATAAAAACATTTAGTCGTTATCTCAAGTCCTATATGAGACAGACATTCATAAGTACAATAATTAAACATAGCAGATCCATTCTGACACAATCCTTAATGTCCAATAAGTTTGTTTCTTTTTTTTCCTTTTTTTGCCTTTGATTATGTTGTATCCTTGGAAAATTATTCCTTTGAAACAACAAATTGAAACTTATTTCAGTTCTGTGTCAGAATGCCATAAATGGTAAGGAGTCTGACCAATCCAACTACACATGCACCAACTCACTAATGTGCAGCATCAAAGCACACATGTGCATCAGAAAATGCACACATGCACTAACTCACACATGCACAGCACAAAAGCACACATGTGCCAACAAACACATGCACAAACATACACACATGCACCAGAAACAACATGCACTAGCAATTTAAGGTATTGATGTTACACTTTGATCCCTATAGCTTATCTAAGCTGGTTGGCTTGCCATTGTTTATGCCCTTGTTTGTCCATAACGTAATATCAGCATTTTGGTGTGGGCCAATGCTCTGGGAGAGAGGAACAGCTATATATTGTATTTATAGCCAAAGGTCCTTGCCATGCAAGAGGGTAACAGGCTTTTCTAAGTATTTTTCTCAAAAGTAATGAAAATACATGCACAGTGTATAATTATCAAGCAATGGAAAAATTGTACTATAAATATCTCAAAACAGTTAAGAAACCATCAACATATATCTTTGATGAAATATTAAAGTGAGTTTTTTGCAGGTGTTGTTTAGTACTTTTCAGGCACATGCATAATACCCATTTCTTTCTTTGAATTTCAATACATCATCTAATGGCAAAACAATTACAAATTTTATCCAGGAAAGTGTGTGAAAACAACAAGCACACTTTGTCAACCACAGTGTACCAAAACATAATGCACTAAATTTGTATAATGTATATTAAAGTTTTAAAAAAATCCCATTTAGTTTTCAGTTGTTATCTGCCTGTATAATGTAGTACACACTTCTACAGGAAAAGGGAAATTTAACAGGTTTGGAGAGATTTGTGGTTAAAGTGTTAGATAGCCATGAAACCATGTACCATAACCATGAAACCATGTAGACAGGGTTTCGAATGAAATTGGCTGGTTGTCTTTCATAACCATGTTCCACTTGTCACTTGATTCACTCAAATTCATACTTCAGCAATGTTCTGTATCAAAAGTCGATGATATTTTACATTTTTATCTAAAAGCTAGTAGATAACCTCACCAATTATTGCAAGTCCCAACTTCAGCATCCATTGTTATATGAAACTAGCAGGTCAAGTTACATAAACCTCCCCCCACCCCTCCCTGCAATCCCCACCTAAATGAAAGAGAGGTAATCCTAGGTCATGTGCTGATGTTTGTACAACTTTAAACATTCTCGAAATCTTTAGCATCCGTTTGACAACAATATACGACAGGTTAACACACAAAACTAGTCTCTGTTCAACTCTATCTGATGAAATTGCCGACATTTTTTTGGGAGAAATTATAGAAATGTTGAGAGAAATTATGCACCAAATGCAACCAACTGCTTGTGCAGCACAGGCATATATTACCGGACAAATCACTTCGGGCTGTTTGTTCTGTAATCATAAAACAACCGATAACATCGGTGACTGTGTGAAGGTGATCAGAAACTAACGGGACAATTTACAGCAGTGGAGTAAACATGGCTGCGTTTACAGCAGTGGAGTAAACATGGCTGCGTTTTACAGCAGTGGGAGTAAACATGGCTGCGTTCACTATTAACAATGAGAGAAGCAACTCAGTCTCCCAAATATATCACATCCTCCAAACTATATCTCAGGTTTTCTATCATACAATTATTTAATATCATATATGTTAACTTTTGTTTTATCTCAGCATGTTTAATGATAAAATCATTGTTTACTAGTGATATTAAACTAATGTTGACTGTATCGATCGGTAAGAACCATCAATACGACCGAGTCATTCACCAAAATGATCGCAGGATGAGGACCTGTTCTCTACTGCAAAAGGGAGAGAAGTTTTGATAACTAAAAAAATTTTTTTTTTTTATATATAAACATGAAAGAGCAAAAAAAGATGATGATTTAATAATAAACTAATCATGACAAAAAAACAATGGTAGCAACATAAATGTATGACAAAAACCACACTTCCAGGCATTTGTCTGTTGGCTCCTTTTGGTAGCTTAATGAAATGATGTTGCCATGGTAATGGAGTTGTGAACATATTAATATTCACAACAATCATCCACCAAATACTGAGGATGGCAGTATATTATAATAATCATGTATTAGTCACCTTTTCTGCAGGAGAAACCAAAGCTTAGAAAGGCTTCATGGGACATAAAAGTAGGAATGAGCTTGTAGAATACAACAATGTAGAGAATATAAGAATGTTCAAGAGATGGCAGTGCTATGGATTAGTAAAAACCCTACATTACCTGCAGAATTACATCAGCCTAGTGTTAAAACAAAACGTGTAATAAACCAATGAGAATGTCACGTTTACTATAAACTTAAAGTTGGCAATTTGCTATTGACATGTGAAACTGAAAGCAAATCTTTGCAGCAACATAAAAAAAAAATAGCTAAGAGTTCTAATTAGTAAGTATTTTTGAAATATAAATATAATATTTCAAAATATCTTTGATGTCAGCAGATTCAACAAACATGCATATACACTGTTTTCTGCACATGTTAAAAGTTGTACCCAGAAAATTAGTGTTCACCCAGTATACACCATATAATCCCAAGGTTAGAAAGAACTTTGTTATATTTCCATCCCTGAAAAGTTTATTTTTCAAGGAAAATTTCATAAACAGTTTAAAGGTGCTTTTACACTAGATCGGGATCAGATCCCTTGACGTTATCAGACGATCATCTCTCCATGGGGTAAACTTATGCATTGATCAGGACGCATTTACACTTGAGTCGTACTCTGATCCTTCCCCACTTTTCACCGGATGTTGGTATAAAATTGGATTGGAAATGTGTCATGCACAGCCGCAGATCACGTAGTACGTATAGTCCAATACTTTCTTTGTCGTGGTGTATAGCCTTAGGGTGACAATACTACGCTATGTATGGCCCACATGCACTCAGTCTATGTAGGATTTAGCACATGCACGATACAGGACTGGAATATCACGCGAGAATGCATGTGGCGTTATGAGGTCGCTGGATATCTCGGGTCACTGTTGATGCGGGAGTGTTTACATTGCAAAATTGATCTCAATGTCCAGATCAGACCCTGGTCTCTGCCAGCATCAAGATAGGAGGATCAGATCTGGATCTGAACTGCGTTTACACTACAGCCGTGATCTTAACATCAGGATCAGATCCTGAAGTCTAGATCTGATCCGGATCTAGTGTAAAAGCACCCTAAAAGACTAGTCCATAGGTTATAAAGTTTGGGAGCTTGTGGTATTTCCCCTCAACCAATAAATCAGATCTATATATATGCTTTGGTGAAGTGTTGTTTTGTATTTTTCAGGTTTATCTATCATTAATATCAAACTCCACTTCTTTTTAAGATTATTCATATAGAGTAAAGTCCAAGGAGGTTAATATTCAACCTGTATGCCACTGTCCAATCTCAAGTACAGATGGAACTTGGTAATATTTTGACCAAACCAACAATTTTAATTTTCATATCAAAGTCGAAATTGAAATCCATTAAGGTTCCCTCCAGGATTACCCCACCCAAGGGTGCTACTAAAGGTCACAAGTCATCCAAAACTTCTCTTTCTCAAAAATGAAATTTAAGCTTCCCTCATGAAACAAAACTTAAACATAATTGGTATCACCTCACAGAGTGATGTGCAAATCAGCAAAAAACTTTAGAAATTTGCACCAAAACAAAAAAGGAAGGAACACAAAGTGTTTGCTAATCTTCACTAGTTGAGCTTTAAGTTTAGAAAGATGTCACCAGACGCAAAAAAAATAAAGAAAAAGAATGATAAACATGCAAAGAGCACTTTGGGGAACATTTCAAGTTCACAGTGAAGCAAAAAACAAAATGTTTCCTTTATTTTAACTTTTGCCTGACCACGGTTATGTGACAGTTATAATTGATATTAGTTTTGGCTATATTCCCCGGTGAAAGTGAACTCTTACCTTTCCCTGCAATTAGCGAAGAAAATTAATTAAACATCGTTAATTTCATTCAATCATCATTATAATAAAAATATTTAAAAAAAATTATAGTTTACATTCTTTCTTTAAATTTCGATACCAGGAATTGATGTAAAAAAATCGGACCTATCAGAAATGGTCCTCAAAAGAGCAAAAAACGTTTTTTGAGACATATTAAGATCAAAACTACAAGGAAATCATTGCCTTTCCGAAGATACAGGGAAAGCCCAATAACAAAATAAAAACTTGACTACAACGAAACTATTAGCCATCCCTGGCATATGGCAAGTGGTACAAAACTATTAGCCATCCCTGGCATATGGCAAGTGGTACTAAACTATTAGCCATCCCTGGCATATGGCAAGTGGTACTAACAACATAATTGTACAAACAGGACTATAATGAAAAAATGATTGCCTTTTCTCTGATCCTTAGAAAGAAGCTCTAAAAATATTACAAGCTAAAACTAAACTAACATAATGAAGAGATAAAAACGACACAATGAAATTATTGCCAGTCTCAAAACAAAACACCACCACTCATAATTTTTCTCAGTAAAGGTAATCTCCATAGTACTATCAGGTACAGAAAAACATATAATTGGAATGGTGAAAATAAAATTCAATAAGGAATCAGGAAAAAGGTGTAGAGCAAGGTTTATTTTTTTAATTTAAATATGGACAATGAGGTTTTTTTCATTTAGATTTGTTTGATGATTTGTGGAGATCAACTCGCTAATGAAAAGCAGACAAAAACTCTTTCTTGAAACTTGAAAACAATCACACAACAACAAGCAAGTTTTGTGGGCATGCAAATTATTGAGCTGATAAATGGGATCACTGCACACAACAACAACAACAACAACACCAACAGTACATAAAGTGAGGTCAAAGGTCATGGGGATCAATTCAACTTACCAGGTTCACCGTGACTGCAGCGTTTTGCTCCTCGAGTCGTTTCCTGACATCTTCCTCTGACGAAGAACTCTGATGGAAATAATAAGAGGGGAAAATAAAAAAAGGGTAAATAATGAACCAAAACCTTAATCTTGAAAAATAATAAAATACAGAAAACATTGACAACTAAGTAAACATTACAACAATAAACATTGTCAAAAATTTTTTGTGTATCACAATTCAAAGAGAAATCAACAACAATATTTACGGGAGGAAAATAACGACTACGGTATAGAGTGCTACCAGCATTAGTAAACTGCATAACCATATCCTAAAATCATAACAACAATAACAACAACACTACTCTTTATTCATGAATGACACAATAATTGTTCACCTCAAATAACTTGGGATCCCAAGCATGAAAGAAGCCAGTGAAATTAAGAGGTTCGAATCCTTGCTTGATGATGATCAGCGAGGTGGCTTCAACTTCACGACCGCTGGGATCAGTCAGAACGTATTCCTGAAATGAAAGAGAAGGAAAAAAGAAAGATATTACATCAAAGATACTTGTCATGTTTGTGGTTGTAGAAGCTTTAGTTGGCCACTAAAACTTAAACGAATATTAAGAATAATGCCAGTGTCTTTAGAGATAACAATCACCCTCAAAAGATTTCACTGTCATCGTTCCACATACCCTGACCCTGCAAGGTTTTATTATTTTGTTCGTATGAGTGTGCGAAAAATTTGATCATTTCAAGTTTGCACCATGTACAGTCCTAAATATCTAATTCATCTTTTAGATAAAACAATAAGTTGGAAAAGGAAAAGAGTTTGACAATTTTTAATGAAGATGAAGATGTTGATTTTACCTTGGCTGTCTGCATGGCTTGCTCTTTCTCTTCTTTGTTGGAATTCCTGCCAACCCAGACAAATATCTGAGGAAGAAGATAATAATAATCATAAATTACATTTATATGGCGCTTAATACAGGGTTTCAAAGCGCTTTACAAAGTAGGAAAGAGACAAAGGAAACCAATGGAAAAAAAAGAAACTAGGAATCAAACAGAAATGTTTTAAGTTGTCTCTTGAAAATACAAAGGGAGGGAGGGTCACGAACGTTAAATGGGAGTTGGTTCCAAAGAGAAGGCGCAGCGACAGAAAAGGCACGATCGCCATAACGCGGGTACGTGGACCAGGAGTTAAAGATCAAAACAAAAGCTGGACATCAGACATACACCAAGACAGATTAACAAACAAACAGAGGGATAAGAAAAATGAAACAATTAATCTGAATAAGTTGTCCAAGAAGCTGGACATCAGACATACACCATGACAGATTAACAAACAAACAAACTGAGGGATAAGAACAAAAATAAAACAATTATCTGAATAAGTTTGTCCAATCTGTATCTCAGACTATGTTGAAACTAGATACTACTAGATGGGTTATATATCAGACAAAGAATCCACTGTAACCTGAATACAGAAATAAGTCATAGTAACTGTGTGTGTTCTTACTTCAGAGTAAGTATCTAGTAACATGACATCATCTTCAATCAGGTCTTCCTGGGAAAAGTCATAGAGCTCCTCGACCTGGAAATATCCTTTGGCGTTGGAACCGTGGAAGAGACGTGCTTGGTGAGTTGGCATTTCTTCCTATGTACAAGAAAAAGATGATCAAGTTTTAAATTGCATATTCATCTCATGACAAACTCAATTTTAAGTGACAGAAACTGAGATTATTGTGACTCCAGTACAAGTGACAGACCAAGTCTAGGTAACAGACTGACTTTACAATACCAGTCTATATAATATATATAAAATATAATATGTAATATATATATATAATATATATATATATATATAA
>JAIPMN010022243.1:0-12694 GCA_020650975.1 Apostichopus californicus | reverse complement strand
CTGTTTGCTATGCTCTGAGCCTCTAAGCTCAGACAGGTCAGGTCCCAGAGAGTAGTGTTATCATATTGAGGTAATGTTGGTTATTTTTAGGGTGTAAGATTTCCAAATGACCAAAAAACGTTCAAACTGGGGGGAGGGTGTTATAAGCTTAAAAAATACCTCTATTTGGTGAGCATATAGCTGAAATGGATTCAAACTCATGAAATATGTAATTCTGCTTGACTGCTTAAAGTTTAGGTGGTCTGCTGTATTGTTGCTAGTAATAATTGAAGGTGCGTCAATTACGGGGGTGCGTCAATTATGAAGCCTTGACTATACAAGTACTGCACTCAGTAAAATTACAAACTTCTAAGAAGTATATTGCAAAGCATGATGGACAGGCTCAAAAACTTTTAACATGCCTGCAATCTACAAATATATCACATATTCAATTCCTTATCAAAATGCCAACGACACATAATGGTATTACCTTAAACATGTCTGTTGTGTACACTATGGAAGGCTATATTTGTCCTGATTGGTGGAAATTACAGGTTGGAATTATTCCAACAAAGAAAGCCAAACAATGAAGTCTTTACACTCTTAGCGTTGAGCTGTGTTGTACCAATATTGTTCACAGTAGTTGGCGCCTTAAAGGAGTTCGACTGGCACGAGTGATGAAAAGTGTTGCGTGCTGCGTTATGGCTCGGGGAGATGGAGCTGCTTGTGTAACGCTGTTAAAAAGTGTTTGTACCACAGGTTTAACAAAGTTTATAATAGGAGTGCCAAATTGTGTTTAAGAATGCCTCGAAATGCTAATAAAGGGGGGATTGGCTTCTAGGCCAAAATATTGTGAACTTAGACTCTGACAAAAATCATGGTTGTTTGGAAAAAGCAATATCAGTTGCAAACTGCCGGCAATCGACACAGATTTTAACGATACCGATATCAGAACGATACCGAAAATACATGCCAGTAATTGATGCATCACCAATTTTGTTAAAATATCACTCCTTTGTGAGGAAATTACTGTGTTATTTCGTAATAGTCTTTAAGCCTTTGTCAGTAAGATTATTTTGTCATATAAATTGTATAATACATTGTATACCACATTGTATGATATATATATATGTGTGTTTATATATATTCTGTTATAAATCATATCCTGTACATAAAGTGTGTTATGAATCGTATCTTATTATACTGTAATAAATATTGGAGTATATATAGTGGATAATATATTGTATAATATATACTGGATATAAGGTTTGCTCACCATGTAGGTGTGTTTGGTAAGATTGTTGTTTGCAATTTTTGCAATTTTTACCAAAATTAATTTCATATACCCGGGGATGGGAACTTTCTTTGATGTATTTACTGTCTGCCGTTTACAAAAACAGTTGGACAAGTGTCAACTACATTTTTTTCTTCAATACATGGAATGTTATCCAAACGCCTGCACCCTGTGCCTGCAGCACCCTCACCCAACCCCTTTACCATCAATCAGACTGTTCCTCTCTCTGTGATACTCCTATTATTATAGTTTCCTTCTTATGCCGTTTGTTTCTCACTTGTCTCGGTTCACTGTAGCCAGCCGACGAAGTTATATCATTCTTGGAGGAAGGAAGCAGAATGCCGATACCAGAGGACTGCCCGAAAGCGATGTACCAGATCATGATGGAGTGTTGGGAATGGGAAGCGACAAAAAGACCAAGGTTTTCTGAAATCGAGCATAAACTATTAAATCTTGCCAAGTAGGGCAAAAGTACAACTTTGGTCCATTTGATTATCTTTTACCTCAAAATCACATCCACGCTGTCATCACAACTTCAAGGAAAGAGATCGAAAGCAAAACCACTGAAGAGGACTGTATGACAGTTAGGAACAATTGGTTGTTTTGACCTTTAAAGTAGTAAGAGCTCTATAGAGTTATAAGGTTTGCTGCTCTGGATAAAAAAAAACCACATACCAACCATTTCATAGCAGACAATTACTTATCTCAAATAAAGATTCTCTGTTTCTACTTATTTAAAGTTTGCAAGTTGAACTGGTATAGTCTCCCAAAATGTGAGTAAATTGATAGTTTCACAGGTGAAGCTTTGATGTGAACTAGGGTGACCTCTTTGGGTATCAGCAGACTTTAGTATTTGGATCTGGAATAATGGTACTTTCACTGAGAGATTTCATTTTGGATACGGAGAAGGATATGCCAATATTCATGCTTTAAAACAAAGACCAGTTAAAATCATGAAATTTTACCTGTGCTGTTTTTTAAAATGAAGGTCCAGCATTCAGCACTTTTCAAGAGATACCTGCAGCGTTGGTTAAAGATGTATTTGATCAGTCAGTGGTTTCAATCAGTGGTACCTTGTCAGTGGTATCCTGCAGTTTACTACATTATGAGGTATCATGTAGTGGCTTGGGTTTATGAGATATCCTGTGGTTGACCAGGGTAGGAGGTATTCTGTAGTTGACTATGCTATGAGGTATCATGAGGTTGTACCAGGTCGTGAGGTTTCCTGCAGTTTGACTTAGTAATGAGGTATCCTGTAGTTGACTATGCTATGAGGTATCTTGAGGTTGTGCTAGGTCGTGAGGTATCATGCAGTTTGACTTAGCTAAGAGGTATCCTGTACTTGACTATGCTATGAGGTATCTTGAGGTTGTGCTAGGTCATGAGGTTTCCTGCAGTTTGACTTAGTTATGAGGTATAGTTATGAGGTCTCCTGTAGTTGACTATGCTATGAGGTATCTTGAGGTTGTACCAGGTCGTGAGGTATCCTTTGGGCAGGTTATGAGTTATCCAGGAGTTGGCCAGGGTATGAGGTATCCTGCACTTGACTAGGTTGTGGCCGTGCAGTTTACCAGGTCATAAGGTCTGTCACGAGTAAAAGACATAGAAAGTGACAAACTAACGACGATTTAACTACAACAAAACAAATGTACACGTCCTTTCAAATGTTTATTAATAATGTACAATTCTTTGGACAGTCAAATCCATCCATATGATTTCTTCTGTCGTCAATGCGACATGTTTTGCATTGAAGCTGTTAAAATTATGGATTCAATACATTCTAGGAATGTACCAATAAATTGATTTTACCACGTAACAAAATCATTGAACCTGTCATGATTTTGATAACATTTCTCCATGGAGGGGTAGGG
Source organism: Apostichopus californicus (assembly GCA_020650975.1). Classification (NCBI taxonomy): domain Eukaryota; kingdom Metazoa; phylum Echinodermata; class Holothuroidea; order Aspidochirotida; family Stichopodidae; genus Apostichopus; species Apostichopus californicus. The sequence continues at coordinate 9,550 of JAIPMN010022243.1, read as the reverse complement.
TGGAGGTGGGGAGGGTTGGATTGGAGCAGACACTTGTCATAACTAAACATAGCTGGTTAGTTTGCAACCTGAGATTTCTATAAAATAAATGTCAGCTTACATTCCACAGCCATTCTCCCACCCCACCCCGTAGATGGCAAAGAATGTGTGCATTCACTTCGTGGGAAGTGGGGGTGGTGGGGTAGGGGGGCGAAGGGAGAGTAAGAAGCAAAGGAGGGAGGGATGAGGGCAGGAAGGAAATTTTATTAATTGATGGTAATGATATGAGATTGTCTTTTACTGTCCATCTGAAATATCAGATACTTATTCTAATTTAATTTTGTTTTAATTGGCCTTTTTAAGATATTACAGGAATTCAATATATTAGTCTACTTAAGTTTAGTTTGCTTTAAGTCGTAGTAAAAGTAATGGCATTCTGATATACAGTGTATCCACTAGTACAATGGCACTTTGTGGAATTGTAAAAAAAAGTCCTCTTTGTATTCGCTGTTATCTAGCTAATGATATTTGTTTCATGTATATAATGAACATGTCTGACAATATGTAAATTTGTCATTTAATTCGAATATTACGTCACGGTACTGGGGTTATCAAAATGGGCCGAGCTCACTCAGGTGATAGACAGATGACGTTTCCAGAAATAGCTGTAACGATTGGGCAATAGTACATAACTGAAGCATTAATAAATAAATAAGTATGATATACAAATTGTATGCGAAGTATATGTACTTAAATGTTAATCAGGTATTGATGTCATTTGTTTTAATTTGGATGGGTGGGGTGCATTGTTCACAATGTTGATACATGAAACACATAATTTGAATAATAATAATGAAGTGTCTGTCCAAAGGGAGACTTTTGTGGGGTGTAGGTTAAGTATTAACATGCCTTGATTTGTTTAGATTATGCACAACCTAACATGGAACAGCAACGAAGAGGATGTTCCGTCCATACTATGCAGAATTTCCTTGAGATTGTATAACTCATGTAGATTTGGTCTTTCCTTCACCATGAAGAGAGAGCAGTGCAAGAATTAGTTCCACAAGGGAGGCTTGGCTTTTCTATATCTGTTTTATTATTATTATTATTATTATTTATGTTTTTTAACATGGTGTTGAATTCCGATTTTCACTTTCTTTTGCAAAGTACGGCTAACCAGAAATTTTTGAACAGGAATCTCTAATATTCCATAAGTTGAAAACATATTTTCTGCCTTACATGATGATAAACTCAGATTGGCATAGATAGGAATATTATGCCTTTATAATTAATGGAAGTTCAGTGAGGTAATGTCACTGAGGGTGATTTGAAAAAAAAAAACTTTTGCACGTCCAAAAATGTTAGTGTAAACAACGGCCTTGCAACACGTTTACATGTTGTGCAGCTGTTATGAAAGGTTTTAGGAACATGAATGTGAAGAAATGGCGGCGACGTCTTTGAAATGATTGCAATCTCAATTTCAATATCCAAAGCCTGTTGATAATTCCACCCATTAAGCTGAAATTATACAGTGAAACTGAATTATACAGTAAAACAATGAATACACGAATTAAACTCAATGAGATAATTATCACCGCTATTCTTTAAAAGAACATTAATACCCTTACTATCGCGAATTCACCATATACCATTATACCATTGGTCTCCAATTCAAGCGTGTGCATTCCGACACAAAGAAATGCTCTAAACGCTTGTTAGAGGCTCATAGTAACTTATGAAAAGGTAAAATATCTTCTGGCAATACTGCTAGTATTTTAGTGACATTGTATTTACAGAATTATGCGTTTTGTCTCCCTTGTGCATGAAACAGAATTCTTTTTTGGTGATTATTATTTCTGTCATCACTATGGTAATGCTTTTAACACCTAACAGCATCTATAGTAATGCTTTTAGAAGATCCTGCTAGGATCGAAACGTCAGGCCAACTTACTTTTACACATTCTCTTACACAGGCTTTCTAGTGGATAAGCAGTTTGCTAACAGTTTTATTTTATTTTGCTTTTAACACCTGGCAGATTTACACAACTGTGACTCACACCGGTACCTTGGTGGTCTAGAATATTTTGTTATCAAAGCATTAACCTAAAAGCAAACCTTATTCTTTCATTATGGTTAAGATTATATTCTGTTATCTTATGCTGTGTAAATGTCATGACTATTGTACAACTCCTGAACTTTTTGTGTCCAAAAGGGATTATCCTTTTAGATTTTTGTATTATTTTCTAAGTCTTAGTCTGTAGATGAATTTCTTTATAAGTATGTATTTCAAGCAGGAACTCGCGAAGAAGCCATCGTTGGCTTATCAAAGCCGCAAGCTGACCGAAGTCAGTCTCTTAGATTCATATTTAACGTCCATGATTATGAATTGTCAATTGTCAACAACTCTGTAACTGGACGACATACATTAATCTTGGAGTGACTCGAACTCGGGACCTTATGATTGAAAGGCACCGGCGTTAACCACTGAGCTAACACTCCACCATAAGTAAATATGTAGGATTTGAGTCATTTTATTTAATTTCATTTTTAATGCATTTTGATGCATCATAAAATGCATTCATGATGCATCACTGCCACAATTTACTTTAATATTTGACCTATCACAATTTCAAAATTGTTAGTGTCATGGCATTTTCTTTCTTTTTTCCTTTCCTTCTTTTTTTATCAATTTTCAATAATTAAAACTTAGGCTTCTTCACTTACGGTAAATATGGTTCTTATCATTTGATGCAATTATGTTATCAGGTCATTTTCTTAAACTAAATCCCAACGTGTTTGGTCATCTTGTACCAGTCATCAGCATCACTTGATGGTCAGTAAATGTGTTTTTTTTACTGTGTTAAGTGTTCACAATCCTTGGCTCTCTACTATGGGCAGGAGTCGGTGGGATGGGAGTGGCAAGAGATATGACGTGTGTGCCACAGATAAGGGACATGGGAAATTATTTTCAGCAAGATATCAATTTTGTACATATTAGATATTTGTACTATATGACAAATAACAAAACTAGCTGCGTAGAGTGTTTTGTCATGTGGGAGGAAAGTACTTATCCACCATGCTGATGTCATTGATAAAAAAAATTAAAAAAGGTGTAATAATCATATTGTTGAATTTGTAGTGCCATGAATTCTAGTATCCTTTTCAACATTGAATTCAACTGATGTCAACAGCTGCCATCTCCATCTCTGAAAGCAAATTTGTAAAGTAATATTGTGGCAGTAGTGCTAGTATGCCATTTTGCGGTAAAAATATGCCTTTCTCCTCCTTGTTTGATCCTGGATGGCATCTTGTTGTTTGTATAGACAAAGTACCACGTGATCATTCATAAAGTATAATCTTTAGCAAGCTAACTTCCTCAGTCCTGGTACAATACTTGCAACAGTTATATGCATCATTCAATAACACTATAGACTATTGTCTATTAATGCATGTTTCAATCTCGAGAGTGCAGTATCTAATGCACCTAGTCTTATAAACTCATAAAACTAGGCTTGTTCTTTATAATGTCTAATTGAATGTTAGGGTAGCTTCACATCTAATGTCGTTATAATGATTTCACACCTTGTCATGTCCTATTATATTCATCACTTCCAGCGTATTTATCTGATAGCTGCTGAACTAACTTAACTATTAATTTCAAAAATTCATGAATTTTATGGAGATTCTTGATGTTTTGATTCATCATTAGTAAATAAATGTATGATATTATCACGTGACACAATCAATCCTCTGCCGGATTGCTCATCTGTATAATGACTGGTAAATATAAACTAGTATGTATATTGAGTGAAAATTTGTTCTGTATAATAAATGTTGATTAAATGTTTTGTGTCTGTTTAGCGTTTTAAATGTTTACGCGGAAATAGGATCACATTCCACCAGGACTAGATGGTGCATTTAAATGAATTGAATGAAGGGCGGGGGGGAGGGGGTCGATCCCGGATTCTCTGCTCTTAAATGGTATTGAGCAGGGGTCTCTTAATACCCCACTGTTGGTCCTTCCTTGATCAATTTTACATTATACGTCTTTAAGTTCTGGAAACTGCCTCCTTTCAACATGTTTCACAAACTATACGTTTATACTCGTATACAATGTAACATACTTTAACAGTGTGTGTTTTTCTTTGTTCGTTTGTGTTCATTCGGAATTGATCTTGGACCCACAGAGCATAACCCCCCCCCCTCCCCACCCCCTTCGCATCTTTCAAATATTTACTAGAAATTCAATTGACTTAGTAACTTGTCGCGTTTTATATGAGAACATTCTACAGTGAAATTTCATCGATTATAGAGAGCGACTCGGAAAGAGGGGGAGGGGCGGTGGGGGTAACATTTCAGTAAGGGGCGCAATGCATTTTGCCACCCTTGTTATTTTTGGTGACTTCTGCATATACAAACACGTATCACTGCCCTTGTCGGAAATGCCTTATCATTGCGTTCAATAAGTCCCAATTTTGAACAAATATGCCGGATGTTTGAACAACCCTATACCTCCCCACCCCCGCACACATGCTCTTATATATAAGACATTGATATAGAGAATCCTCATTTGTTCAAACATGGATTCGTTTTCAAGGCTTCTCATTAATTTACTCGACTTTTATTTCCACTGTGTTTTTTGCTTATTCTTTTTTTAATTGACATGGTTTCATCAATAGAAGACCTCGAAGTATTTTTTCATCTCACTTTAAATAACACCCTGTGTTTCATATGCTATAAGGGTTCATCGATGACATAAACATTACGAAAAATCACAAAACATACTAATGGATTGGTTCAATTATTTGTTTTTAATAGACTGTCTTGTGATCAGTGTTCGGTTGGGATTCCGTTTGATTTTGTTGTTATTATTATTATTTTTATTATTTTGTCGTTAAAGTTTTGCAATCGAATGGAATTGATAATGGCACACTATTATTATTTGGAATGAAAGGGACCCTTAGAGTCTATCTTCACATGTTGTATGGTACAAGCCAGATTTCTAGTTCGAGTACACCAACATGAGAATGAGTACGAGTAGAATTTCCTTAGTATGAGTACCATTATATGGGGCACAATGCTTAGCACCAGTATGAGTACACAATTTAGCATTAAATCCTATACTACTATTCAGAATGTCTCAAGTATGAGTATAAAAATCCACAATACAGAGTACATGTACAGGTAACTCTCCTAGAATACAAGTTTATGTTCAGACTCACAACAATATCTTAAGATCGCAGAACAGTTACTACCCTTGTAGTATGAGTACAACAGTATGAGTACTAATTTCCTTAGTATGAGTACCAGTATAGGGTACAAGGCACTTAGCAGTATATGAGTTCATAATTTAGCATTAATTCCTATAACACTATTCAAAATGTCTCCAGTCAAAGTAAAGGGGAAAAATCCACACTGCAACGTGCAGGTACATCCCCGAGAATCACTATAATATCTTAAGAATAGTAACTACCCTTGCTATAGTATAAGTACAACAATATTAATATGTGTGCAAGTAATTTCATTAGAATAAGTACCTGGAGGAGTTCAAGGTTCTCTGCACCAGTATGAGAACGAGTACAAGTAGAATTACTTTTCGTTATGAGTAATAAGGGTACGACTAGCCTACCAAGTTCTAGACGCGAAATCGAATCCTTTAATATTGCGCTATAGCTACAGATGATTTCCAAAATATTCTGAGTACGAAATACGAAACCAAGAGAGCGGATACGAGTACAGGTAATTGCATGCTAGAATACATGCCAGTATAGACTCCAAATAGACTCCATATAGATGCCATATAGACTCACTAAAAATCTGTTGCAAACATGTCAGTGTGAGTTTTCGTAAATTGCCACAAAGTGGTGACCGGTTGATTTAAGTTAAATTATCGAGGCTTGGATTCAAACAGTTTCATAACAACACTTCATTAACTTGACACAACTGCAGTTTTCAACTTTCATTCAAATCATTAAAAAATAACAATAATAATACTAATGATATTCAGATTTGGAATCTAAGGAGGAGAAGCCATTCCGGACGGAATGTTTCTACAGCAGAATTAAGAATTAGATAAGTAATATTTTGAGGATTAACAACATCCGGAAATCAGAAGAATTGTTGGTTTTCCAGTAACCTACTAATTACATGTCCTATTTATAAATATTTATATTTATACTGGAAATAAATAAATGAAAATGAAAAACATGAACAAAGAGAAGAAGGTTACGAAACAACGGAAGTGCGTCAAGATATTAATATATATAACAGAAGCCGTTTTCTCAATTAAAAAGGAAAAGGAAGTGAGTGAAGACTTTCTAAAATGCCAGTGATCAAATCTAAAGAACAATATAGGCTTCTTTATGAAAGACATGAAATTCGGCCTTGACTTTTGCCATTTGGTGAGAGATGGGGGGGGGGGGTGAATGTTTCTAAGGACTGGCTTCATGTAAGGACCCAAGTATCGACGCTTGCCAATAATATTGATTATTGTTTGATACTAGCTGACACGAATTTCAACACGAATACCATACACAACATTCCCTTGCACAGGTCACGATGTAGGCACACTGTGTTTGGTATTTACATTTGATTTGGTACTTCAGGTGAAATGTGTATGATTTTTGTAGCCTGTGTACTTGTGTCTCTGGGCGTTGGGGAGGTGGTTGGGCCGCGCCGGGTCGGGTAGGTATGGTTTATCGCCAGTATTGCCCATAGTCGTTTGACCCAGAGACCTATCTTCTGAGGGTCATGTCTGTGGTATACATGTCAATGTATACCATTACTATTGTAACCACCAAGTCGACAAACAAACTGTGAAGTCCTTTAGGTTTTTTTTTTGTGGCGGGAAATGTTACCATGGAAACAGCCAGCTGCATGTTTGAACACTCGCTTCTTTTCCTACACTAGGGGTCTTATTTACTTTAAACGATATAACGCAAAGGAAAAAGAAGCGATTTAATTAAAAAATGTGACATTTTACAGCTGTTACCCTTCTACTTGATTACATAATTATGGTATATTAGTCATCATCCTATACCCTAGATTTCGTTGGCACTTATCTATAGTCTTTTCCTTAATGGCATATTGATGAGTCTTAGATATTCTAAAATGCACATATACAGTGTTGTTATCTTCCGATCTGCGAGATTATGACTCAATAACGAAAAGTAAACTTATTGAAAATATCTAACCTGAATTTTTAGGGTCAATAAGTAGAAACAGATCCTTGATAACACGATAAGCAGAAAGTAAAAAATAAAAATAAACAGATGATATAATACTAGGACAGGACAATGGGACAAATTTTGTTCATAATTAATACAGCTGCTTTATGCGCAAATTTTAGTTTATTTTCAATACTTTTCGTTGTTCAAATTCTGTATACCACAGAAAGAGTTACATATATACAACTATACATATTTCATGCTTTTCCTTGCTATATATGAAACTACAATCATAGGGTTTTAGATGCCTTTTTCATGGGACGCCGAAAATTTTCCTCCATTCTCCATAAACTATGGGCGCTGCACTTTGGCCACCTGCGACCTAAAGTATGATGCAAACTTTGACTATTCCTTAATAGCTGTATTATTTGCCTCAATAGTATATGGTCGGCCACCTGCGGCTAGTGTGGCGAAATTTAAGCAAAATTGATTCTTATGTTGATGAGACACCCCTGGATTGATCAAGTAACTAGAGCAATATCTACGATCAAATCTCATTTTCTCAATTGTTTTAATGTTTTGACAAAGGGTAGGGTACTTTATACATTCATGTGCTTTGAAAAGTTACCATGAAATTTGACATCATACTTACAAAACTATAGTCTATAATGATAGGTTCCGTTATTATGGTTCACGGTACTTTCAAATATTTTAGTGACAGGGAAACAGCACATAATGCATGACAGTACGGCCGCAGTCGGTTGAGGGCCCCCGAGGACGGGGGCGGGGTTTGAAAAATATAGGGTACCATACAAACTTGACGTGTTGTGACCCCCCCCCCCCCCAAACACACACACACACACCTTTAAATTTCTTAATTAATGAAGTTATCTTATCAGTTTAATTATAATGTAATTTATTTGATAGAATTATTTATTTTGTGAACGTCTTGTGATATTTTGGTTGGGATGGGAGGAGAAAGGGGTAGATGAGGCATCCATGCTATATGTAGTCTTATAATTTAATGATAAATAAAATTTTAATTGATTTGACGGAAATAATTATTTTGTGTTAGTCTTGTGACATTTTGCTTGGGATGGGAGGACAAAAGGGGTAGCGGAGGCAGGCATACATGTTACATGATTAAATATGGCGCCGATCGGCCTATAGGTTGTTCATAATTATTCTGCGATGATATTTATATTTTTAAATTATGTTAATCAAAGCAACGGGGTTGTCAACAACTCCTTGAAATCAGTGAAACATTTACAAATTCGCCACGATTTCCTGGTCTATTTCTGACAAGACCGTTCGTTATAACCCGCTTCCAGCGCTGCTATACGCACTGGCGGTTTTAGCGCTAGCCTTGTGACGTCACAAGGAACGTTTCACCTGTCCTTGAGCCCTGACAAAGAGGATTTCTACGGACGCTTCTTGTGAACTTCTTCTTATTCTGTTTTCTGCAAAAACGAAAGAGTCAGAACACAACAAAATGATTCCGTCCAAAAAAAAACTCTTTTTGCGATAACTCTAAGATTGTGATGAGTGAGCGAAGGAAAATGTTTTTCTTCGTTGCTTCGTAACATGATAAACAATATTGCGTAGACTCCAATAAACATAGCCACAAAACTTGATGTAAGATTAGTGTATTGCGAATACAAGTGATAAATCTTGCTACCATCTGCTAATATCGAGGTCTTCAAGACAATCTGTGTTATTTATCAGTGTTCGGCGGCGAATACTTTGGAATGGGTTTATATGCAATGTTATTAATCCTATCGTAAATTTAGATTATTCTCTCTCCGCGATGGTATATTTCAAAGTATATATGGCGTTATTGCGCTTCTGTGGAAATTTGAATAAATGTGTATATGCCTACTATTAAATATACAGGCTTATATTACTTTTCTCTATGTGTGAGCTTATGCAGATATTTCAAAAGCACCTCCCCTACCTCAACCCCTTTTGATAGAGAGAGAAAGAGACAGTGATGGCGGGGTGGGGGGGGGGGGAGGAGGAGGAGAGGCATTTTGCCAGAACAGTACCCTTGTTTGAACATTTCCTCTAAACTTGGAATTTAATTTCTCACGTTTGCTATATATGGCAGTAAATTCCGACTTTACTACCTCAGTATACAGTACCCGATTCTGTATATAAAACGTTCCTCTGTATACAGTTCATTCCTCTGTATACAGTACATGCTTCTTTATACAGTATGCTTCTGTATACGGTACATGCTTCTGTATACGGTACATGCTTATAAGGTACATGCCTCTGTATTATGTATAAGGTACATGCCTCTGTATATACAGTGCATGCTTTGGTATATGCAGTACATGCCTCTGTATATGTACTGTTCATGCTCCTGTATATACATGGCATGCTTCTGTATACGGTACATGACT
>JAIPMN010022228.1:0-13430 GCA_020650975.1 Apostichopus californicus | reverse complement strand
ATATAAATAAATAAATGTATATATATATATATGTATGGGGGTGTGCGTGCGTGTGCTTTGTGTATGTATAAACATATACATATATATAAATACATTTATACATATATCAAGATATAAATACGTGTACGTATGTATAACCGCAATATCCTCTTTTAATTATAATCTGGCGGGCAGACCTCTTCTACATCCTATGACATTACTGCACAATATTTGAAATTACGTCACGACAGTCATACAGAATATGATATGATATGTTTTTATTTTATCATCTCGCTATGGGGAAGGTAGAGCCGTCACCCTCTTGAATTGTAAGAGAACAAACTGAAACCTCCCAAGGACGAAATAAATTAAAATCCTCATTTTTATCAATATTTCCAACGCGAAGATCTTCGATGATTCACTTGGTGGGTTCGTTTTTTAATCGATGAAATCATATTTTTTTTTCTCCCCTTTATGAATCTTCCAAACTTTCATAAGAAAAAACGAGCTTTATCAGGCTCTCCAGGGAGCTAATTCACGTCCCGTCCGGAAAAGTACATTTAATCACATTTCCCTACACAAGAAGTCTTATGGACTAGTTTTCAATCTTTTTCATATTCTTCCTAATTTTTTATTATCTTGTGAAGGCGGGTTAAGATCAAACAAAATAAGCTGAAAACATTTCAAGGTGAGTTTTTTTTTAAGTTAAAGGTTGCATTCGATCAGCTGTTGTATGCGATGTGAAAGTTAAGAATATATTTAAAATAAATAAAAAAAAATTATTATAAACCTTGTGCAGGAATGAGTTGAAAGAACTCTTAACATGAAAAAGTGAGTAATTTGTCAATAATCAAACAAGCGTATTTAGTTTTTGTCATTAAAGTTGATTGATTAATTCAAATTAACGGATTTCCATTGTCTTTGGGAATAGTTTAAATCGTGTTAGCAATTAACCATTGAAATCAAGGCCATGCCCGGCAGGGTGTTAGTACTTTCATGCTCAAACAAGCGAACATTCAAAAAGTTTGGTAGGATTAGGAGCAGGGTTGCGAGGTGGTGGACCGGGGGGGGGGGGGCTTTGTGGTGAGAGAGAAAGAGCCAGATGTTTTTGCTCGAAATTAGAAAATGAAATTTAAGAAGCAAAAAACCCAAGCAACATCATTGTTCTTTGTGATATAGATCAGTGCCATGGACATATTTCCCGAAGAGCTAAGAAACATCTCATTCCATTTGGGAGATACCGCAGTTTTAATGTTTCCTTCACAGACAAGGCCGAAGGCTTGATCAAGTCTAAATATGACATCATCGAGCCATATGTGCTTCAATTACTTATCTTTCTACTCTATTTATTACAATGCTTATTATTTTTTTGTTTTGGTAATCGAGATGGGTGTTGCGAATGTCAAATCTAAAAATATTGAATATTTAAAAAAAAATCATGACGGCATTGCTTTCATGCAGGGTCAGCATCATGTACTATCTTCAGTGGAAATATGAAAAAGAAAGTAAAAAGTTTTTGGATCCTAGTGACACTATGACGTCATAGATTTACAGCTCACAGACACATACATTATACACTACGACATTTCCAAAACGGAACAAGATGATTCTTAGCTGTTGGGTGGGGGAGGCGGAAGGGGAAGGGCAGGGGAGGAGAGGGGGAGCGGAGGGGAGGGGAGGGGAGAGGAAGGGGAGGGGAATGGGGAGGGGAAGGGGGAGGAGGAAGGGTAGGAGGAGGTAAGCTGTTCTTCACAAAGTTCTATGTCATGTAAGCCAAAGATTATGGTTGTGTACATGTCCCCTTCCAATATCATACTGCACATCTCCTTATACATGAACAGTGGAAAAAACATTACCCCATTGCTTTACACATATTACCCGCACCCTCTCCCCACCCCTCTCCCCACCCATGTACCCCAATGTATCTGTCGTGGTTCGTAAGCCAATGTGTATGTTCTTGGATCGTGCCGTAATATGTATGTTTTACGTGTTACAATCCCAGCGACCATGTTCATCCCTTGTGGTTTCTTACAAGGTGTGACGCTAGAGTGCAGCTTACAAACATAGTGTATGAATTTACAGTTACAGCGGGCCTTTCCGTCCTTCTGTCACCTTTAATAGGCGTCTTCCTGAATAAGGTGGCCATATGTCTTCGATAAGGTGAAAGCAGAGAGCCATCGATTGAAAATGGTCCGTATAGTTGTCCCAAAATAACTCCCCATTTCTCGCTCTCTCTCTCTCTCTCACGTCGCGGTAATTAAATTTAAAAAGTAGAACAGGACATACCGTATAGCCGTGTTTTTTACTGTTGTATATTGTATACCGCAAAGTATTATCTGTGATTTATAGTATAGTATATATTTAAGAAGAAACGTTCTTCATTAGAAGTATAGACTTTACAATTTCATGATGTATTAATCCGATGTCCCTCTTTAATTCAATTAAGCTAGCTCATAATACGCATGCACAATGTGACAATCAATGTTAAAGAGGATAAACGATGAAAAATATCGATGCGTACATTTGATTGGCACCGCCACTTCATATATAGACACACGGCCATGAAACTCTATACTTTATCTATAAACAGACAGATTTTTAGATGACTTTGATCAGTTGTACGATGCAAGTCAATTTTATTTTCCAGCGAAAACTGTCAGTTCAGATATTTGTTATCATAAAACTACATTTAAACGTATGGTGGACACAAGAAGAAAACAAGAAAAAAAAAACAATAAACAAAGGATGTTTGTGAACAACTTCACTTACTTTGTCTATAGTCAATATTTCATTTCACAAAATGTTAACTAAAAGTCAAATAAATATCGTTTGAAATTTACCAGTTGTATATTCGAGGGGTAAATACTGTACTAAACTACCGTACCGAATATGTTACGGTATGTGTTAGAGACACCTCCCTAGGTAGATCAATACACGCATGTGTACTTCTGGTTGTACTCGGTATATGGGTTTTAGTAATCATCATCCAACATAGGCATATGCTCAGGAGGGGGGGGGGGGGGGTAGGTGCGGGAGAGGAGGGGTTGGGCACTGGGGGCACGCGCCCCCACTTTTTTTTGCAAAATAGCAAAATGTGCCCTACTGGCAAATAAAATGTGCCCCTTTGATGAAGAACTGTCTTTCGGATATCTTAAGCCTCTGTTAATTTTAATATTTTATTTTAAGTATTTATTTTTAGTCTGTAAAATGGCATCCCATATCTTTTTTTAGCACGGTTAACAATAGACAATGTCAATATATTGTATTGATATGCATATACTAACACATCATATATATTTGAGTGATATGGCCGGTGTGTTTCGGTTTATAGCACAACGAGTGGTGGTTTTGGAATGAGAAATTGCCCCTCTGATGTTGTGCCTCACCCCCACTTTTTGGAAGCTCCCCTACCCCCCCCCTGTGATTTGCTTCGATGTAGGTTATAGTCCTGTTTTCACTCAAATCGTTTTGTTAAGGTTATAGGTTAGTGAATCCCTTGCACAGCAACAGAATAATCACAATAATCCGGAAACTTATCATTGTGACGATCGCTTATGAACCGCGGATTATTTTAAGTCCTCTCTTATCGGAACGGACCAAGTATATAGGGCCAACTGAAAGTATTAAGTAATACTTCCCTGGTAGGACAATACTCTTTCATTCTTCAAATAGGGCCAGAAAAAGGGACCGTATTGATCCAACCCTCATCTTGAATCTTGGTCCAGGGTAAGTTATGGCGTGGGAGCTGTTAAGAGGTTCGCAAATCACCTGAGTTTTATGCGACTATGCACAAACGAATAGGCCGATTCAATGCATGTCCTTTTCTAAAATTCATCAACTTTCGACAACAAATTTGTCGAGAGCTGAATGTCAATCGCGTAATCATATAGTTTTAATTAAAACGTCTTGAGGTCAAAACTTTGCGGAAAATCGACTTAATTCAATAAGCTGTTTTTAAAAAAAAATCAACGGAGACGGAAGTTTTTAATTGAGTTTTGGAATCTTTTAAGATTTAATGTGTTATGTTATTTCTTCGGTTTATAATGATATCTAAGAGTCCATATAATCTAAGCTTATACTGCGCTAAGGTAACCTTGAGTACGCCGTTTCATGCACATGTCGTTTTAACATACATTTATTGTCATCTTATCAGTTACGATTCCTCTCATTTTAAACTATGTTTTTTCTTGCAGTGAATGATTCAGCCTTTGGTATAAGCCAGCTTACTCAATTTAAATCGGCGAATTCACCGACGAAGCGAGTATTTTAATTTTACCGAAGGAAAAGGGAGACCTTCACACCTTCGAACATTGCCAGAGCTGACCGCTTAAAGATGAAGAAATAGTTGCCATGCAGACGGATGACTTGTTTACACAGGTAGCCTTCCTAGGCTATATAGACTTATCATATAGCCTATACCGCGCTATAACGTCATAGAGTGATGAAAGTGCATTTAACTTATATATTGTCTATTTATTCACGAAAACAACATCATGCTGTTTCCTTCGAGCTATTGACCAATTAAATTTGTAATATTACTGAATAAAATTTCTACAACCTTGTATTTTTTTTTGGAGTTGCGGTTTCCTCCACGTGCTTTTGCTCCTATACACACACTTAACTATAGGGGCTATATATACGCTCAGTCGTTTCTTTTCAAATTCGCCAAGCATGCCCTTCCAAGACGGTAACAAAACAGCGATATGGACAAGTCTACACGTTCCAATGAACAATTTAGCCAATAAAGCAGACCACAAGAATTAAAACTTGGCGAAGGATAAAAACCGAGGCAAATGAGGAAAAGAACTGAGTCAGTTTACGCATGAAGAAGTAATGAATTTTAAAAGAATGTTTGTTCGAAAGAGAGCATATTAAGCCTCTGAATTTTTGTTTTTATTCGCAGGTTTCTTTTTACCTGTTATGATGATCGTGAGGTTAGGCGTACTTTTGGTACGGTATAGCCTATATACTGATTACAATGTACTAACAATAATGAAAAACTTTAACCTAAACAAATAAATTATTCCGCGAGAGTAAAGCTGTATATCCGATGTTTGGCGTAACTCCTGATCTGGTTTGGTCTAATGTGGTTTCAGATCAAATCAAGGTACACTGTCGGGACTAGTCTGGTGCGGTGATCTATTAGTCAGGGTTGACCCTGACGTTCGATTTTGTTCACAACCCTTTCCCACTCCTCAACCCCCACCCCCCCCCTCCAAGCCAAAAAAACAAACAGGGAACCACCGATCAGTATATCTAGAAATTCTCAAATATATGAATATAAACTAAAACCCATCGTTTTGAATATTGTAAAAAGATCGTACAATGTTCGCTATCTTACTTATATTGTTTCAGTTTGTGAAGTATTCTCTGATTATAAACACGTCACGGTTTATATTATAACTTCACCCACCCCCCCCCCCCCCCCCCGCTCCTTCTAGTTAATAAACCGAAGCAACTATAAACCTAATTCTCCCTTTCAGTTATATCGGAACTGTGATAACCAGAAGTCATTCGCAGAACTTCACAGATTTTTATTTTATTTTTTAGAGTTTCTCAGAACAGCCTAACTTTCGTAGTTTTTAGGAAGTATGCTCTATTTAACTTAATTTTGACAACCTTTTTTTTTGGGGGGGGGGAATACTTGATACTAATATCAAGTATTATAACAAGTCATGACTCGAGTCACTAATGGGAAACAAATAGTGAAAATGACTCGAAGATATTTGTGAAGGTTTTCTCCATAGAGATATTATACGGTGCCTTGAGTCCAAGACTCGACTCTCTTGTCAGGAAAATTACTAGATAATGTGACGCGACTTATAACTGACCAATCAGGTGACGACTACAACTACATGGTAAAATCTTAGAGCAATGTAGGCTGTATACAAATAAACAAACGAAGTTCAACTGACTGGAAAGTTCTAACCAAATTTGAAACGAACAAAGAATTTGTTTTTGGCTTCTTTTTCAAACTATGTAGATCACTTGGATGTCTGGTCAACTTTCAAATTCCTACAGTTTTATGAAAAAAGTCGAGTTTTTTTTTATTATATAATTTGTCAATTTGCTTTCATATTAATATATACCAACTTAAAAGAATTTGTGGGCGATGATATTTTGAGAATCGAATCAAATTCACTGACTACTCGTTCGTTAACCTTCATTCGGTCAACAACAAAACATATATAGAAGGAGGTCCCAACTGCTCAGTGTGATCAAATGCTAAAAGCCAAAAAAAAAAAAAAAAAAAAAATATCCCGGGGACGAAAGAATAATAATAATAATAAATCAGTTCTTAGTGAAATGAAACCGACTTAGACATATAAACTCGTATTAAATAGGACTCGTTCGTTTGTTCCTGCAAACCCATGACTGGCAGTTGTGACTGCGTTGATTTAGACTTTTCAACCAAGCTGAAAGGGGGGGGGGGGGCTCTTTACATTGGGGCCATGGCTCAATGAACGACCTGAACCGCCAATTTCTATATATTTGCCGCTGAACCGTGCACCATCGTCATCAATTTCACCCTTAGTAAGGAGCAATTCTAGAAATCCAACGGAAGATATAAGCATCATTAAGATCATCATTCATATAGCCTCCTTCAGAATTCTATAAATTTTCTTTACTTTTGAAGAAAACGACGAGAAACAAAGAGTAAATTTGATGTAAACATAAATCAACTTCTATATATATATATATTTGTCATTTTAATTCACTCATTTAAATATTGTTTCCCCATACCTCACCGCCATGAACTGCCATAACAGTCCCCCCCCCCTCACACCCCCTCATTCGTTTCGTTTCTTTCTGTATTATATCTCGTTTTAAAAGAAAATAAATGAAAAATAAATCCATCAATTTTTTTTTTTAAATTTCTTCCACATGAGTGTTTGCTTTTCAAGACACACCCCACAATCGATCAGATTAATTCCACCCATACTGCAGGTGATCCATTCTACTGTAAATAAATCCATGAAAGAATCATAAGTTGAAATGTGTTTGCTAACATATCACATCATCCTTGAATCTTATATACCCCGTTCACCGCTGATCTGTATTTGAGTTAAAGGTCCTTCCTTCCATAACATACGCTATAATACAAACAGATCAATGAAAACCATTAGTCACTGTAGGAAATTTAACCTTGATTACTCCAAACTTGAATGCATTAATTTTTTTCGTCCATCTTTCCCCGTGTTTGTCTTTTTCTCTCTCTTAAAAATGTTTTTTTTTTGCTTTATGAGTCCTTTCTATATTTCTCTAACTGTTCAATTATGAAATGTACTAACATTATGTACATCCCTGAAAAAAAAAAAAAAACATAGTAATATAGGCTATAGGTTAAATGTTGAGCACGTGTTGTGAGGAATATGACCAGAGGCTAAATTAATCCGTTATTGTAAGCATAAAAGGTACCTAGCCTTACTTTAGAGAAAAATGAAAGTTTAAAGAAAGACAACAGATAGAGAGAGATATATAGGGAGAAAAGTAGGAAGAATTCATAGAGATTATATATAAAAGGAAATAAACATTTGTGATATGGCTTTGTGTTTAATGCGAAGAATAAGGCGTAAACGAAGCTGATCAAGTAAAATAAAATCTGAAGGTGAAAGGGATGAAAGATAATTGAGATGGAGAAACAGAAATGGAGAGAGTGAGAGAGAGAGAGGTGGAGAAAGTACATATAGACGGATCTATGATTGCTAAAGATTTGAATATCAGCAACTTCGTAATTAAGTGAAGCTTGACGATTCGTAATCTCTGTGATAAAACATGGAAAAGAATGGAAGCAGACCTTACAACATATATATACCCGAACGTGAATAGGCAAAAGTTCGTGGAACAAGACTGTAGGATGCAAAAACTAATTTGATCTGATCGTATCAATACGTTTGGAGAGAGATATGGGATTATTGTCTGGCTGCATGGTATATACAAATTTATATTTTTTAATTTTGTATTATTTCGATATGTTACCTTTTATTTGGAAAATTCCTTTCAAGATTACATATTTATGTTTTACATTGATAGCCTTTAGGCGTATACAATTTACTTTTGTCAAGTTCACAATCTCTTATATATTCAACAAATTTGTCGAATGCGGGATATCACATTTTACACAATGCCAGATGCAAAATTAAATTTTATACAGCTACGGGATATGCCAGATGCAAAAATTACATTTATACACAGCTAGGGGAGATGTCAAAATTAGCCTACTTTGATCGAGGTTTACACAGCTTTGCTAAAACCAAGATATTTCTCCTTCCATCTTTTTTAACCGTGTTTTTCTTTTTACTTTAATTAAAAGATAGGGTAAAAAAAGCCCGTTTCTTCTTCATATTCACAAAATTGTTTGATTAGTACAAGGCCTTACACCTGAAAAAAAAGTACAATCACTTTTCACATTTGATGAACTTTTCTGAGTCGTCGAGTTCATTCGGTGACCAATCCTTTGATTTACAATTTTTTTTTGCATAACCAAGAGAAGATAAAAATTAGCAAGCAATGATATTACGGTCGACCAAATAAAATCAATTTATGGCTGACTGATCATTAATTAAGTGCACCTGTACTCTAGTCGCATTACTTTTATCAAAACCTGATTGGACAGTCGGACGAATTTTGCGTGGTTTGGGAAATTTTAGGATGCATCGGAGTGTTGACCAGCGGTCAGATAAAAGAAAATGACCGCACGAGGCGATCACCTGGAAAATAACATGCTTGCGACCGTCAGATATATTTTCTACTGAAACGGTAGGCTTTCCTAGTCCCCTCCCGACCCCTTCCCCATAAATGTGTGGAAAAGTCGTGTTTCATATTTGCAAAACAAACAAGATGTAAAAATACAGAAGAAGCTACGTTGTGGTATATGTTTATAGAACACTTGAATGTATTCAAGACTGCTCTAGGTTTTTGTCAGCCGTTTTGGGTTTTATGTTGTCGTTGTTGTTGTTATTGTTTTATATATGTCTATGATCAATTGTTTATCGAAAAGGAACTGTGCGCTATTCCCTGGAGACATATTTACAAATGACGTCATACCTATATTAAGCACTATGAATACTGATATAAGAAAACTCAAAAAGCGTCCTTATAGTTCCTAAACCATGAGTCACATATTTACGCTCAGTTTTCATTGCGTTCTGTTTTTATTTCAGGATGTAGACCGAGACCTAGTGATGGGGGAGGGGGAGGGGGGGGTGAAGTAGGGTGGTAGAGAGACAAGTGTTCAACGGGGTTCGTATTGCAAATTGTATACTATTTACTATATAGAGTAATTGTTTGTATGATTTATCATACTGCGCAATGTTTATTTGTTATATGTATGGTCTTATTAAGTAATGATTGGCAACCGGCGGCTTGAAATTATGGAACGAAAAAGTCATGAAGGGAACGGCTGGGGAGGGGTGGAAGAAGGAGGGGAAACGGAGTGGAGAAACTTTGGATCATTGCTTGCTACAAAAAACAACATTATTTTACATTGTTCACTACAGCGATGTTGAACGGGGTGCATCCATCACCCCCGTACAAGAACCTTTAAGAATGTATTCAGATTACTCCGTTACATTCCGTTATTACGAATGGGGGGAAGCTAAGTTTCCATCCCCCGTAGACGGAGCGGGAAACAGCGCAAGTGCCCCGGCCTGCATGCCTGCCTTGTAATTCTCTGAACACTTGCAATAACGATGGCCTTTTCAAATTCTTTCAGCCGATGTTTAAACCCGATCATCATCACATGAAGATTTGGTTTCAATTAGGTCGATGCCATGGCGTGTCAATTAGGTCGATGCCTGGCTTGTCAACCTCTGGGTTCAGTAAACTAGATGTTGATGACATCGAGGTAACATTTACAGTAACCGATGATAACTTATTATTGTGTAATGATACTCCAATTATTGGTAACGATGATATATAATGATAGATATATCACTATTTATCATATCTGGTTTCGTTGACTGAATTCAAAACGATGTGCAAGATGTAGCCTAATTGTTTACTAATGTTATAACAACCTAGAAATCCACAACTACGGCAGTTGACAGTCAACATACTTCAAAGTAAAGTTCACTGTTTATAAAATAAAAATCATGAAATTTGAAGAATGAATCTATTCGCCGTCACCACGCCCCCCCCCTAAAAAAAATTGTGGGGATGTGTGCGTGACCTTAAGATGCAGACAATTCTAGCATTTTTGGTTCTATTACAAGGATATTCATGTGGTAGAATGATTTGATTGCTTGCCTAGTTGATAGTTTCAAAGGCTCCAAATATGTCAGTAGATAAATTATGGTCACCCATATAATAAAATGTGTAGACGTATTTTACAACCGCTTTCGGAGCAGACAACTGTACAGTGTGGAGGGAAGAAGGGGGGTCGTGTACAAACTATACTTCCTCCTCTGATAATTTTAACCATGCGCCACCCCCCCCCCCAACTCCACCCTCCTCCTCCCAAATTTGTCTTAATTCTTCATGAAATTTAGCAATTCACAGTGAACATTGTCTGAGCTTATAAAGGTCTATGCAATCGTTCGATAAAGCCAGTCATTGTATAGGCGGGTGGGGGGGGGGGGTAGGCGGTGGGAAGGGGAGTGTTTTATGGTTGTATGTGAAACTAATGTATCAAAGGGGTTAGCTTTTATTCTTTGATGACAAATGTGTCTTGTCCTGAAACATTCCAAAGACTGTGAATATTTAAACAAAAAAGTTGTTAAATGGACACAAGAAATGACTCACCGATTCATTGTATTTAATTAAGGGTTCACATTACACCTCTTACAATATAAAACGGGCTTACCTATGCATGTGTGCATTGGTTTCCCCTCTCACATGAAACTAACGAAAAGGTAAACTAATTCAACGCCCTCCATACCCCCCCCCCCGTCCTCCCACCCTCCCTCCCTCACCCCCCTCCCAGTCCCCCAGATCTCTAGTCATAACGCTACGACAGAGAAATCAGACACTACAATACAATCCCTGAGTTCACAACCTTCGAAACTTTAGTAACCATTTTTCTTCTTGCTCTGTAACCCACAAGGTGAAACAAAATTCAGTTTGCCAACCGAGTGACATTGTATCAGTTTCTTTGTAATTAAAAGTCATCATTTGAGATCTATTGATATAAGTATAGGCATATGAACCCCAATGGACTAACTAGTGTTATCATTATAACTGAGAATATGATTTTCAATAATGATAGATGGAAATAAAGACATCAATAAAGTTCTTTGCCCGAGGTCATATCCACCACCTCCCCTCCCCCCTTTCTCTATCTTTATTAACATACTTCATGATGAAAGATAGTAATTTATAGTTCGGGCAACACAGAGTTCAACGTGAATCTTTGTTTATTTGGGTGCGAGGTATGAATAATATAAAAATCAAATATGTGGATCGCTGTCATGTAATGCGGTGTTGTAATGTAATGTACACAAACAAATGATTCAGAAAGGTGAAGTGGGGGGGGGGGGGGGATAGAGGGGTACTAGAGGTGGATCCAGGGATTGTTGCCCCGAGGATTTTGAAGCCGACTCTCATGTATGGGAGGGAGTCTGGGAGTCCTCTTGAAGAATAAAATAAAATAAACGACAAATGATTTATTATGAGGCCTATTTAGGCTAGAAATTAATTTTAGAATAAATTAGTTCTCTTATTAGGTCAACACGCAAGGTTGCACTAATAACTTACTCTTATTATTATTTAAGCCGGCCTATGAATTTAAAAGAGAAAAGACAAACGTGATGCATCCCCCACCCCAAACCCCCACCCCCAGCCCCCATCACTTCCCATCACAAAAGCAAAACCAAATATAGAAAAACAATAAAAGAAATAGAAATATGAGGGCAGAGATCTTTCTGTATAGAAATCTTCCTAACCATCTATTAAACAAAATGTTCCAATTTCATGCAAAATTAATCGAAAATTTGATCACGCAATAACAGAAGTTTTAGGGTGTAAATTAAACAGGAAAAACTATCGAAGTCAGTGGATAAATCAGAAATGTTAGTTGAACAATAGTCAACTACAAATTTTATTTTAAATAATAATAAAAATAAAATGGAAAGAAAAAAATAGACATTGTAGCTGAAGGAATTATGTTTTTCTACCTCGTTCATGCAGACTTTGATGTTAATGAATATTTCATGATTTCCCTTATTCGTGCCCCATCTAAAAAGAAACTTATTAAATCCCAAGGCGATCTCACACCTTCCACAATTTATTGATCTTACAAATCCGACGTTCTCTTGTTTGCCTTGTTTTTCTGGTTTTCTTTGGCCGGTAGGATTAAGGAGAACATATTTGGAACGCGGAATGACTTTCAGGGAGACGAACGGAATTGTAAGAATGCTAACAAATGTTGACAGTTTTCTCCAAAGATGGGGTTCACAGTGGTATAATAATGTAGTTTCTACGTTATGCGTGACGCGAGACATGAAAATATGGCGACTTAAGTAATAAATTTTGTCATTCATAGAAATAAGAAATCTCTCTTTCAGTCAAAGAACTTAAATTGACATATTTACTTGACCGAATCGCGTCCACGGAGGCCTTTGTTATTTAAATTGATCAATCTAATGATTAGAGTTGATGTAAGCAATCATCTCATATTTAAGCTTTCATCTATCTTACAGAGGGCTTCAAATAAAAGTTGTGTTTCTTCCATTTCTTGTTTCTTTTGTCCGATTTTTTCTTTTGGTCTGTTTGCTGAAAAGTTATGTCCAGAACGTAAACACGTAGTATTCTGTCATTAAGTGACTTTTCGTGTTTGATTTGTTTATTTTGATACAACATTTTGTATTATTGGTATATCTATATTACAGCAAGTTTACTAAAACGACCGAGCACACGTGATTGGATGACATCACATTCGATTTGCATGTGATTGTATATGACTGTAGTCGATTACATGTGAATGCATATTATTGTATGCGATTGCATATTGTTTTATGTGATTGCATATTATTGTATGTGCATGCATGTGATCACATGTTAACGTATGTGTATGCATGTGATTGCATATTATTGTATGTGATTGTATATTGTTTTAGGTGATTGCATGTGATTGCATATTATTGTATGTGCATGTATGTGATTACATGTTAACGTATGTGCATGCATGTGATTGCATATTATTGTATATGCATGCATGTGATTGCATATTATTGTATGTGCATGCATGTGATTGCATGCATGTTAATGTGATCAAGGAGATTGTTGTTTGTATTTCTTTACGATCATGCCGCATTTTCCATTTGGTACAAATATATTTTCCGGCAATGTTACATGAAGCATGTGATTGCGTGTTATTGCATATAAGTGCATATGACTGCTACTAAACTACAATGATCGAAAATAGTAACATTAATTTCAGTAAGTTTGTTCCAATTCCCCAACAAACCCAATTTTACTCTGATCAAGACTAGCATCCCCTTCATTATATATAT
>JAIPMN010022227.1:0-21622 GCA_020650975.1 Apostichopus californicus | reverse complement strand
CCTGGAGGTGCTATCGTATTTCAAGCAGGGGCAAAGAGACGACAAGTTTCGGCATGTGAGTGTGAATATTGTACAAACTACTGTATGGAGAGCCCTAGCAAGCTTAACCAATCTTATACCATTGTTTTGTAGTATCATCTCACATTACGACTCCCAGTGGATCGATCGCGGGCTATCTACAATTTGCTCAGATGCTCGCGATAATATTGTAAATATACATCAAGATCTTCACTCCGAAGAAAAAAAAAAATGGAGATCCCTTCCAGATCGAAAAGAATGGAAAAAGATAAAAACAAGGAGTTTTGTTTAGGTTGTTGAAAAATATTATGGGAGGTCACTGTATGGTTCATGACTATGCATGCATCACATACCGCTAAGTATGGTTGCTATGGCAACCTGAATGGCAGACAATTTGGCTTTCCATGATAGTTTTCTCACATCACCGCTGGAGAAGCTTGAACCCAGGGGGGGAAAGAACTTCAATGCTGAGGCTTTGGTCAGTTTTGGAGATTAGCTGGCTCCAAATGAAAGAACCCTGTGGGGAAACAAAATTGAAGTGCAAAATATTTTCAAAACTTTGGATGAGTCAACCTTGAGAAAGTGATCTTATGGACCTTTTGCAGTGCGTCTATGCAAATTTTAAAATATTCATTGCATTCTTTGCTTCCTTGCCTCCTCAATGGATCTCTCCTGCCATGCGCAAAGCCAACAGAGGACGTTGTCTTATCGATCCTATCTAGCTCTGTGAACTCGATAAGTTGAAGTCTCGGAATGCAAATCAGTACCGTACGTGAGTCGGTCGCTAGTAGTATGTACAATTTCGTTTTCGTAATTTATTGAACCAGAGATCTCTTGAAACATTTTTATAAAGTTTCCAGTCGGTCTAATTGCTTCAAGCTCCTTAACTTGTTTTTTAATAAAGGTAATTTTTTCGTTTAGCCAAACTGCTGTCACGCAATCGATTTTCTTTGATTAATAAGATATCTGTAAACGTTATAGATCCCGCGCATTAAGATCGATGTGACAGCGCCCTCTATTGAAAAGCTGGAGAGCTCCATTGCCAACACACTTTCTCGATATTGATAATTAAACATTTAATAATATAAATCATGGATACAACTTAATTGCACAGCATAGCACCCCAAAAGACACCTAGATGGGGTCACCTTCCTTCACGTCTTCCTCCTTTTGAATCCTTTTGTATTGTTCTGGTTGTGTACTGGCCCTACTGGGAGCACTAGTCCATCAAGTTGGAAGGATATCTCACTTAGTTCTGCTGCTTCCTTTGCAAAGTTCACATTCTTCTTGAACGTTTTCTTGCTGCTAATTTTGCTTCGTTAACTTTAATACTCTCCCACGATTGTTTATGTTTGCTTAATTGCTAAGTGCTATGTTATCTGGATCGAGACTTAAGCACTATCTCTCCTCACCAACTCGATCTGACTCACTACATGTACACACAATTGCTTTGTAAACAATAAAGTCATAGTAGTGCAGTCACTACCCTCTGGGACACCCCTCCCACCTCCCACCTCACCCTCCCACCTCCCCCACCCTCTTCCCCTTGTGCAAAGTATGAAACATTTAAAACTTAAAACAAGTACAGGTATACATGGAAATATTCATAATTAACATTTAGAAGTCAAATCTTGGCAGCTCGCAACGGTTGCTATGTCTTCCGTAGTTTTCATTAAAAATTGAAATAAGCAGTATATTGTTAGGCTTGTCGTTCGTCTTGTTCATTATCATTTCAAATTCGTGTTAGTTCGAGGATTTGGGGTATTAATTATTTGTCATGCTGTGATATAAACCCCGCTTTTTTTTTTTTTTAAATTATGCACAACTGTTGTTTGTCCCATTCACAATGTTCATTACGAACTATATGAGTATTATAAGGAGGAAAAACCCCTACATGATCATTCACAAGTATTTCTCCCATGAGATTTAAGCTCCGTAATATTCGAAAGTTTTCATCAAAACTCTTCAGTTGTTAATCTCTCTCGATGATTAATGTTTCCTGCATTCGATAAAATTTTCCATAAAAATCTTCAAACCATTTTTGGAATGTAAGTAAGTTCCATTTTAACAAAATCCTAGAGATGTCTGGAATATTATAGTCGTTAGAAGAAGTTCCAGGAAATATATATGTGTGAGGTTTAGTCCTCAACGTTTAGCCTGTGTGTACATTAACCGTTAACCTAGGTCAGAAAGTTAATGAAGTTAAAGAACCAAATTGTGTGACTTTTTATGTCGTATTTCCAACGTTTTCAATAGTTGTCTTGTGATCCCTTCCCTCCCTCCCTCCCTCCCTCCCCCTTCATCCCCCTTATCCCCCTCATCCCCCTCAGCCCCCTCAGACCTCTTATCCCAGCAGATCTGCAGCTTTTCCAGTTTTGCGGAAATGGATAAGGCTGATAGGACAGCCCCCCTGTTAGTGTTGCCTTTGTTTTCTACCTCTTTCTACAGGCCTGATCACTGGTGGGGTTTTTGAGAGTTAGTGTTGGACTATATATTTAATCAAGTGAACTATCAAGTGAACTATCAAGTGAACATTCAAGTGAACATTCGAGTGAACATTAAAGTGAACTTTCAAGTGAACTGTATGGTGAACGTTATGGTGAACATTGTTCAGTGAGTGAACATACTAGTGTATTTACAAATAGTGAGTGAATCATATTAGCGTGTGTATAGAAACTCTGAACAATTTTTTTCCTACAAATACCTACTTTAACATCCCCCCCTGTTAATTTTGGGTATGGCCGGAGGACCCCATCGATCAAAGTAAGAAACCCCCCCTCCAAGATGCGTTCGCCAAATGAAAATAAAACGGACGAGTAATCATAGTTATTTCGCCGAGATGCTTGATACAGTTTGCAGCAAACATGAGGGACATGAAAGGTCAAGTTGGTCCACCGTTAGGAAAACAAAATTCTTATGCATTTAATCTATCTGATAATGTACTCCATTTATCAGTTTTATGGAATGTCAAACTTTTTAGATTGTAAATATCTCAACATATGAAACATAAGCGATAAGGGTGTCTGCGAATGTTGCTCCTGGAAATGTCATGTGTCTTGATAATAGCCAGGTGTCTGATAGTAATTATCGGTCCACTTCCTGTGAAAAATTCTTTTGCTGATCATTTTAGTGCCTATCTCACTTTTTCAAAGGTGATCTCACGTGGGTTACCAAAATTCAACCATATGGTATATCCAAAATTGCCAACTTCTTTCTATTTCAAAAAAAAAAAAATTGTTGTACAATTAGTGCTAATTTTTTATAATTCCAACTAGATATGCCTACATAAATTGGACAAAAGCTAGGAGGACTTTGTATTTCTACTTAACCTTTAACCTATGTGTTATACACGACGGATGATTGAAGAATTGACATGGATTGAAGTTCATTATTACTTTGTGGTGAAATATCCACAAAGATTTATTCACATTAAATTGCCATAGTTATAATTTTTGGCATATTCTTCCCACGTCAAATTGGCGACCCAAACTTGCCACTCTTTTTAATGTTACTGTAATGCCTCATAGATCATCTTGCATTACCACTTCTGAGAGAAGGTGTACAATAACCTTTTTTTTTTCTTTTTTCTTTTTTCTCTCCTGATTGACTTCTATTTGCCTTTCTCTTATCTCGTATGAACTGCAGAGCATGCATGCTGCTTTTGGCAAGCCAGGCATAAATATAACTCTTGCTGGGTTTTATCTGGTAGCTTGGCTGGATTTAGGTTTGATGGATTGCCAGACAGCTTCCGTGTATGTCATGCAGTCTGTCTGTTGACAGGACTGTGCGGTTGTCAGCTACTGCGTGTATTTAGACGTCTCTAAACGCAGAGTTTCACTCGTGATTTACAGCCAGGTAAGCTAGGAGCTGTCTCCGACAAATTGGACTTGTCCATCGTGACTTTACGATTCTAAGTTACCGTGGAAGCCGACAGTAGTTCTGGATTCTCATGCTGGCTTAAAGCAGTTGGTTGCTTTGGTAACGTGATATCCCTCGCAGTGGTGATGCATCCCAGACACAGATGTGTTGTTTATGTGCAGATGGTTTAAATAATGGCCGCAATTAACAGATATTAGCTGGTTCTGTAGTATTTCAAAGAGAGCTTAAACTTGTTACTCCTTTAGCAGCAACACTAATACCTCAAGCCTACAACGTGTTGAAACACTCAATTTCGCTTTGTGAGGTAAGGGGAGAGGAGGGATGTAGGTGTACTTCTGTAGAACGAACATTCCCCTGGAGGCCAAAGTGGATGGGGTCTCGCAAGTGGGACATGGGAGGATGCGCAGTCCTAAAAAGTTACCAATTGTATAGGTTAGATGGGATTGCTTTATGTGGATAGGACTCCCATCCTAGGAGACATTTTCAAGAATCGTCCTTCATAGAAATAAACACCCAAACCAGTAAATTTAGAAAAATTTCTATTATTTTCTTTGGAATTCGTGGTTGCTTATATGTCTCCTCACTACCTTAGCACTGTTGTCTACCATTCAGGCTTAGAATTTCAGATTTTGAGCCACTTGGTAAGAAAATAAGAGTACTTAAACATTTTCTACTGGCTGGAAGTTCTCTCTGGCATTATCCTCAATTAAAACACACATCTGTTACTGAACAGGTTTGAATGAGAGCAGACCAATAATAATAATAATAATAATAATAATAATAATAATAATAAAAAGAATAAAAATACTAAAAATAATAATGAAAATAATAATGAAAATAATAATAAAAATACTAAAAATAATGACGACGATGACGACGATAATGATAATTGAGACTTATATAGCGCCAAATCAGTAGACAATAGTCACTGCTCAAGGCGCTTTACAAAGAAAGCAAATTAATTTACAAAAGAACAAGTGAAAAGATGGGTAATAATTATTAATAATATTTGCTGATAATAGCATCATATTAATAATATTATATTCACTTCACTTCTCGCTTACCTATCTCCCGACGACCTTAGCACCTCGTTCTACCGTGCCTGGAATGTTAGCATTATATTAAATGACATTGCATTATGATGTGGCATTTACACTACCTAGTATAAATGATGGACCGGTACCGTAACCATGGGGATTTTTTGACTGAAGATTGTTAATCAACCGTCTTATCATGTGTTTATGTCGTTTACATCTACTGGCAGAAAAGAGCAAGTGCCTTTTTCTTTCTACTGGCTAACAGTAGAATCCACCAGCATTTCGACGGGAAACAGTCCCAATTTCGAGGTCTGAGATGACATTACAGTAGTTAGTCACTCGAAGGAAAGTGCAAGTGGATCTTACTCATATATACAAAAGACAAAATTCAGAGCTCTCAAAAACTGCTACCCAAAATTTGTGAACAACTCAATGATTTCCCTCAATGATAAATTAAAAAGCCATTTAGTATGTTGATCATTATTCTTCATACTACCCTACATTAGTTCATGTCGATTTACCTTAAAATTGTGCCGAACCACAAGTGCGCTCGCTGGTTGGAAAACCAGAGCATCGATAATGTACTTAATTAACACTTAGCTTTCAATCAAAGCAAACAAAATTTCTCAAATGAGCAAAAAACGACTTCTGGAATATGACATTTTAACTGTGCCGATAAAGTCATGACACAGATTCATGTTAAAAAGTGCACAAACTTGTAAGGAAATGTAAAAATCAGGTTAATTGTAGAGTAAAATTTTGCCAAGAAGAAGAAGAAAAGATAAGAAGAAGGAAAGACAGATAGAAAACCAAAATGAAAATGCGACAAAAACTTAGATCAAGATTTCATCAAAAGTACATGTCACCTGTGGCATCATTAATTCATCTCCCATATTTTTTTTGCCTAAGTTTGCAATATTTTCATTTTTTAAATTCATTGAATTTTCAACACTTTATTTCATTCATTTGCAGGGGTAGCACATATTTAAATTATATACAAGCAGAAGATAAATTTATGCTTTGGAGTCAAACCTAATCCAACAATAAATAAGAAATTATAAATATTTAAAAAGACGGAAGAAGAGATTTCCAAGAAAATTTGACAAAACAAACTTGTAGGAAAAATACAGATTTTAAGGTTTGAAATGACTAAAAGCGCTAGCCTTTGCAAAGGTTGGCAGCTCTGTAAGAACCCAATGCAACATTAATGAGTAATAAGTTCACAACTAGTTTTATTACATTCTAATTAATGTTGTAATGAGCTGTACAGTTATAATATTTTGGAACTCCAAACTCTTTTATAAGTTGTACAGTGAGTAATATCAGTCATACCCATTGATGTAAGTGTACTTACTGACACATAATACAGTCATACAATTTTGGACAGATACTATCAAAATTATAGCCAGAAGCATTGTTATTATATTTTAATATGAATATTTTTACTGGTATGTACCTTACACAGAGATTCGTATTAGAGCGATCTGATAATTGTTTTAAGGGTCCTTGTGATTGACCCGTTGCATGGACTCACTATATGGTGGTATATGTCACAAGCTGTACAAGTGCATAATTTTAACATGTTCAGTTAGTAATAATTCCTTTATATATACAATTAGTTTGGCAAATACAAGCCATGGGGACTCCTAAAAATAAAAAAAAAAATGATTTGTGGTACCGGTGTACAGATGTCTTAAACAACATAAAATTAACAAAATCTCAATAATTAAATTTGATTGCAAAATAATTTCCGGGAATTGAAAATGGAAATTGATTAATTTCTCGGGCCTATTATGTGAATGGTGCAAATTTTAGTCACAAAAGTAACCCCAAAAACCCTCTCTCTTTCCCTCTTCTCTTCCTTCCTTCCCTGTGTCACAACTCACCCTTCTTTAATTCCTACAAACCGAGGCATACCCTCTTTTTGCATTTGTTCCAACTCCCGTCCCTTCTTGTCCTGTTCAGCAAACCCGATGCCTTGTTTGGTAAAGGAATAATAATAATGATAATAATAATAATGTAGTAGATTTATATAGTGCCTCTCCAGGAAAAGAGTAACTGCCCACGGCGCTTCACATTGTAGAAAGCATCTACACTGAAATGCACAACAGAAAAGAATGAGTCTTCAGTAACTTCTTAAAAATGGATCACTGCACCTCCTCTCCCGGGTTCCCATCCTTGTTCCCGTCCCAACCCCTTCCCCTTTTCCCCTCCCTGCCACTCCCCCTCCCTCCCCCACCCTGTCATCATCATCCTCGTGTCCCTCATCCTTCCTTTCCACCGTTCAAAGGGACCATGCTACTCGAAGTGTGACAGTGCAAACAGTCGTTAGATTAAGCATATTTGCTATCGAGGTCTTTCGTGACAGCTGGGTCATGACAGAAATCAAATTTAAGCCTCTCCTTCCATCTTTTGTTTGGCACAAAGGAAACAATAGTGGATAGGTGTGTGAGTATGAGATCAAATTAAATCAGTCGTCAAGTCATAGAAAAATGATCCAATTTGGATTCCGCGCGTCGATTGCATCTTGAAAAGCACTGAAAATTGGGCTAAGAAGTTTCGCTTTCTCGTGCAGGTTTATTATTTCTACGTCCTTCCTTTCTTTCTCTCGGTAAACAAATTATGAGCGATCAATAGTATTTACTTTGCTTAAAATACGTAGATAGAGGTTCCTTAGCAACCATAAAAATTGTCCAAACGATGATACAATAGACAATAGATGATTTCTATTGATTTCTGTCTTATTTAATTTTTTGTTGTTAAATTCTTAGATGTTTACAAACTCCTTATATAATAAATAGCTGTGCTGAATTGTATTGCTCGACATTCCTTTTTGAAAAATAATTTTTTTATTAAAGTATTTATAACTCTAAATATGTTTTTCCACTTTTTGTATCATGAAAGCTTGATTTTTAGATTTCCATTTAAAACTTGAAAAACATGTGACCAGGATTGGATGCAAATATTATGCTAGATTATAGCACTCGAGCAACAGCATCGCAGTTTTGAGCAACCACGGCAGCTTTGACATTTAGTGATGGAGGGGAAGGGGGTGGGGGTGGGTGAGGGAGTTGAAGGGAGAGGATGTGGAAGCACACACTTGACTATGTACTGTGGCTTCTGACAGGCAGCTGTACATCACAGAAATGGTTATTACCTTGCACCTACTATAGTGTGGAATAACTCTGTTTTAGAGCACGAAAAGTTTATAATCCGACAGTCACCGGTCTGAATCCCAGTCTAGCCAAAAGGTTCTCTGCTCTTTTCAAATCATCACATTTGAAACTAAAGTGAACAGGAGTTACTATGATGTATTCTTGTTGCAGTTTATTTTCCCAAGAATGAATGTTCCATACTTTCCGAAACTTTTTCATCCATCATGTTTAATACCTTTATTTATTTATTTATATATTTATTTATTTGTTTTATTTTTACCTGTTGAATTGGAAGCCACCCGATGTAAAAGATGTAATCCATATGACCATTCGTGGTCGCTTAGGCGCCGTAAAAATAACTGCCTGATTATTATTATTACCTCAATTTAACATTTAGTTGCACCAATTTGTTCCGTGTAATTCATATTTTAAGTCATCATACATAGTTTCCATCTTTATAATGCTTTAGGATAAATCCTGAATAATATCCATCCTAAACATCTATCAAGAAAAATAAAAACGAAAGAATAAAAAAAACGAAAGAAAGATTGTAATCTTACCCTCGTTTGGGTTTTGAAGTCCCACTGACTGATTCACTATGTACATTACATGCATTGATTGGCATTTACTTTCATACCACAGAGGAAAATGCTTCAAAATTGTAAGATAATCAAAAAAAAATTGCACACAGCTGTAACATGTAATTTAACAGAATGACTGCAGGCCGTTCTTAGGCCATTGGTAAGTTTGTTTCCGTCTCGGTTTTGGGTGCATCAACCGAAAAGAAGGAAAAAAATCCATTCTCGGATAAAATGAGTAAAAAGTACAACGTAAAGGTTATTGTTAAAAAGCTTTCTTCCGCATCCTGTTGCAAATTCCTGTCTTGTTTTTTTTCTTTGAAGCGTCTGTTTCCCCAACCCCCCCCCCTTATCCTGAGGGGATCAACGAAGTGATATTTTAAAGTCTGTAGCTATTTGACCAACTGCATACAGAATTGGAGATATACAACGAATGTTTTTTCTTTTGTTTGTGAGTCAAATCATCTTAAGATTTGCATGAAATTATCTGTTTTGATAATTTTGTCATTTCTCCAGCTATTACTTAAGTTCCAGTCGACCGGTGCGGTTTGAATGATAGACGAGCCATCACTTTTGATGATTTAACCAAACTTTTGTCATTTTCATTGCTTTTAGAGTTTCTCAGCTTTTTTAATTCTCACTCTTACAGAATACATAATTTTTTGGGGGAAAATAAAGAAGACTGCATAATTTTCATATTTCGGAGCAATATAAGATTGTCAAGAGTACTACATGAAAGAATGAGAAAAAAAAAGAGCAAATTTCTGTCATAAAGAGGGGGAGTAATGTACTGCTTTAAATTCTACATTTGAAACTTTTTGTGATGAAATTGCACGGCATAATTAATGGTCCAGTTTTATGAACAGGAAAATACTACTGTATTCACTATAATGAAGTTATCAGCACTTTATGCTTTGATATTTAGAACTCCTAAAACTCAGCTAGTCTTCAACCAATGTCATTTCAATACTTATTTCATAAAAAAAAGTTAAAAAATTCCAGATAAACTTCAAAAATTTGTAATGTGAAGAATAATAAAAAAATAAAAAATATCAAGCACGGTTTGACCACGATCATCCATAATAGTCCATATCAGAGAAATAAAACTAGGTGTGAAGATGCACTCTCTGTACAGTGAGATTCATAAACAGACTTGAAAGGTTACCTTTAGTTGTTGTTCAATTCCTATGTTTACATGAACCACTGGGCCAGATTTCAGATTATGTTACAGAGCTTTTCACTGTTATGACATGTTTTAAATTATAACTTATTACTATTGGTAATATTAGACTGGCTCAATTTGCACCATTGTTCAATATCTTCTTTTGTTTCGGTCTCCGAATTTGAATCCGATATACAAGTTTGGATTTATGTCCATGGATACATTTACCCTTTTTAATCTTAAATGCATCATCTCCAGGTATTAACATTACAGTAGGACTGGGGAAGAAAAAAAAAGAAATCACGTATATATCTGAAATACCCAGCCAATGGATTTCACTGAACTGCAGTATTATATAAGCTTGCACTTTTTGAAACATGGGATTCTTGGAGTGAAATCAGAGATGGTATTTTTTCCCTAGAGATATCCTCTGTTTATATAGATGGATGGATTTTCTTCACCTTCCCAGATTTGACGAAACAGCTGTTATGACATTACAAATTATTACAAACTATCGGTCTGCTGCGAGTTGCTAAGCGATCGGAGATTATAAACTTCGTCAAAATTGTTTATCCAAGATTACTAGCCTCAGAGAGTCACAACAACTTTAAGAAAGTTCTTCATCTCTCGGCAGCTAATTCATATATTATTACAATTCTCTTAAAACTAGCAGCTCTATATGCTATAGTTCAGGATTTGTCAGTTTGCAATTCTCGATATAATTCCAAATTTCTACATTATTCCAATTTTCTACATAATTCCAATTCTCTACATTATTCCAATTCTCCATATTATTCTAATTCTCTTCTACATTATTCTAATTCTTTACATTTTTCCAAATCTCTGAATAAATCCAGTTATTGTCATTATTCCAATTTTCTATATAATTCTAATTCTCTATCTAATTCCAGTCATCTACATAAATATTCCAATTCTGTGCTTTATTCCAATTCTCTACATTATTTCATTTCTCCACAGTATTCCAATTCTCCATATTATTCTAATTCTCTGCTACATTATTCTAATTCTGTACTTTATTCTAATTCTCTACATAAATCCAATTCTCTACATCAAACCAATTCTCCACAGTATTCCAATTATCCATATGATTCTAATTCTCTTCTACATTATTCTAATTCAGTACATTATTATAATTCTTTACATTTTTCTAAATCTCTAGATAAATCCAGTTATTGCAATTATTCCAAATCTCTACATAATTCTAAATCTCTATCTTATTCCAGTTGTCTACATAAATCCGATTCTCTACAATATTCCAATTCTCTGCATTATTCCATTTCTCCATATTCTAATTCATTTTATACATTATTCTAATTCTGTACATTATTATAATTCTCTACATAAATCCAATTGTTGCCAGCCCAATTCTCTATATCATTCTAATTCTCTATCTAATTCCAGTCATCTACATAAATACAATTCTCTACAATATTCCAATTCTCTGCATTATTCCAATTCTCTACATTATTTCATATTTCTCAACATTATTCCACTTCTCTACATAATTCTAGTTCTCTACATATTCTACATTTCTTGACAAAGTTATTCCAACTCTTTTACATTAATATTCTAATTCTGTACATATTGTAACCTGCAATCCTCTTCTTGGAGAACCTTTCCTTCTAAAGTAACAAGTTTTACCCTCACCATACACTATATCTGAAGTGTTCACCATTAGTAAACTATCAACAATCGGACAATTATGACAATTAAGCAGGGAGAAAAAGTTCCTTTCTTTCGGCAAAGGTAATTTCTCCTTAACATGTAATCAAAATTTAAAGATCTCTAGATTAGATATGGTAAGATACACGGCTGTATATCATCGCATCGTTAAGCCGTCCCGATGAACTATAAAACAAGCTTTAGTTACCACGGTAACCATTTGTTGTCCCATCTTGATTTTGGTGGGATGAAAAGCCGCAGTAAACAAATGTCAAGCTCTCATCGACCAATGTGTTCATGCTCGTAATCACTCTAGCCAGGATTTTCAATTATCTTTCAAGTTTGTTGGTTTATAAAACTTTTTGATGTAAAGCACCTGACGACAAAGATCAGTTTTGTAGGACAGAAGATGGCAGAAACGTGACCATAATTCCGCAATTAGTCTTTCTTTTTTCGGTAGATGAGTAGTTTTTTTTCTTTTTTTAGTAAACATATTGCACTTTTCCTCTCGAGTGCCAAAGCAACGTTTGTTAGTAATAAAGAAATATCCGCAGTCGTTTTTTTTCGTGGTTTAGCAACTTTTGAAATGTCGTAATTTAAGTCTCGGGTTCCACTCCGATATTAACAGTTTATATTACTTGTTGTGAAATGTCAGCCGAGGAAGGGCATGTACATTTAATAAGTTGCGAGCTTATTGTGGTTGGAGTTTTAAAATTAAGTAAACACTTGTGTGGAAAGATGATCAAGCAAATGTTAGTTTGGCATTCAGTTTATATCTCGGAAACGTACAGTGATCTAATCTCGGAAACGTACAGTGATATATATCAAAAATTGCTACTGAAATTCCAATACAGATATCAATATCTTAATACTTCATGTTAAAAGTCGTTTTAAGTAATTATACAAGGGTTATTTGTTTAATGTCGATTTTGGTCATTTATTGGAACAGTGAAGTGCAGGAGGGGGAAGGGCGGGCAGGGGTGGGGAAAGGATGCAGAAGTGAGGATATGTGGCATAAGAGGCAGGGGACAGGATGATAGGGAAATGGGAATAAGGCAGGGGAGAGGGGAGTGACTGGATGTCAGGATGCAGAAACTATTATTGTTTTCAATTGGAATTTAAAAATGGTAGAAAAAGACAGAAAGATTAGAACAAACTTGGTTTGCAGATTAAGATATTTATTTAGAATTGAATTTAGTGTTAGGAATGTGGGCAAATAGTGATTCTAGTTGTTTTGATATCAAATTGTTAATGATATGCATATCTATCTAACATATGTGAGAATAATACTTGTGTGGTTCTAATCGATTTCTCGTAGCGTGACCGAATTTTCTTTCTTGTGTGTTAAGTGATTGTGTCTTGGAAGGGACTCCTTCTTTTTGTACCTTTGGACATGCTCTCTGATTTTCCTTTTGTGTTTTCATTTCTTTTTGCTTCTTTTATTGCCATCATTTTCAGCTATTTAACAAGGCAACGCGAAATCCAACCACCTGGAAATGGTCATTAGTATACATCTTCTCTTGCGTTAGTTAACCGTATCATCTCATGTAAAGAAATGCATAAAGTGAGACGCATGTATTATCGGGATGGAACTGGAGCATAGCTTGTCACACAAATAAATTTTATGATTTATATAGATATCTTTGGTTATTGATACCGAATTGTCAATCCCAGGAAGCAGTTTTTGTTTCCTTTTTTTAAAGAAGACAACGGTAAAAAATATATATGTCTAAGGAGTTTTTTTTCTGTTTGTCCCGAGGGACAACCAGGTCTCACTTTCTGGTTGTCTGAAGAGCAGATTTGGTTGTTCCAAAAATGTAGCCAAAATAAAGAATGACCAATTTGTACATTGTAGAAAGAGTTTGTGTAGGTTTGGTGAATAGAAGACCATGGGTTAAGCCAGTAGGACTCTCTCATTGGTTGGATCATAGGAGTATCACTATTTTAGTTTTTATATCAGTATCTCCAAAGTGATGCAGGGTGAAACCACTTTTCACATTTGACCTCTATGGGGCTGTTTAGTAATTTATTTTTTATTCAGATTTAATCAAGTCTAAATATGACACCATTAAAGGCCATAATGTGCTTCAAGTTTGAATAGTTTTCCTTCTTAATTACCATATTTTATTCTCTGTATTAATGGAGATGACATTTTTCTTTTTTCTTTAATTGATGAACCTCAGCTGTGTAAAAGGGTTATTTTTTTCAAACATTTTAAACTACCCTATAGTAATTTACAACCTTTGGCTGATGATAGTCCAAGGTGGTTTTTTAATGGTCCATAAAATTTAAATGACAAACTTAACACTGTGTCTAAAATCATCCCTTTAACTTACAAAATTGAAGTAATACAACAACAGTACCCCCTTTTACAGTGTCATAGCAAAGTATCCTGAGTTGAACTGGGTGTTATAACAATTATTATCTTGAAGTTTAGTTTTCTGTTTGTTTCCTTTGAAGCAGCTGTGAGGTTGTATAGTTGTCTTTTCACACATTACGTTTACCCTGTGAATTGCAAGATACATATTTGATCAGATTCTGTAATGCATTATATATTGATGCTAATGGTTTATAAAACTGGGTTAATTAAATTCCCAACAGTAGAAGGCTTCAGGGCTCATATCTTGAAGCTGCAGGTGGTATCAACAGTTTGCATGCAGTCAAAAACTCCTTGCATGAGCATGCCTCTCTGATAATGGTATCTGCTAACGAGTATTATATATGTTGTAAGGTTGGCATCATCTTTATAGGCAAGTGTAACCTCTGTGATGTACAGTATGGATCAGGGATGGGGGGGGGGGAGGGGCAGTGGGATAGTGAACTGGGCAGGTTACAGAAAAACGGCATACATTAATTATGTTAGCAGTGATGTCTTTAAGCTGCAGGTGGTGTCAACAATGTATGCTATCGAAACTCCTTGCCTGAATCTGGTTTTGATGCGCATAGATATAAAATGCTGTATTAATTATACTGGTGCTGTGGTGGCCGAGTGGATAAAGGCGGTGGCATATTTGAAGCAATGAGGCTTATCAATTCGAAGGTTCCGGGTTTCGATACCCGGCCGGGTCATATTAAGGTGGGGTTTTTATCCAAGAGTAATCTACGTTTTTTCCCATCTGAAATGACCTTCTAGATTGAAGAGATCCAAATTCGAGATAAAATGTTGAATTGGAAGCCCGCCCGACATGCATGCTATAATCCATAAGCCCTTGTCGGCTTCTCCCATATTCGTGGTTGCTTAAGCGTCATAAAAATAACTGTCTAGTTATTATTATTATTAATATTATTATTAGTAGTGTCATTACTACTGTTAATTGTTATTATAATTAAGATAATTCATAGGCAAGTGTAACCAGTATACAGATCAAGGAAG
The DNA here is from genome assembly GCA_020650975.1 of Apostichopus californicus. Lineage (NCBI taxonomy): Eukaryota > Metazoa > Echinodermata > Holothuroidea > Aspidochirotida > Stichopodidae > Apostichopus > Apostichopus californicus. Next base: position 6,737 of record JAIPMN010022227.1, on the reverse strand, counting down.
GGTACTGGAAGTATTGGATGAGATAACAGGCACAAAAAACGGGTGGCATTAACTTATGTTAGCTGCTGTGATGTCTTGGAACTGTAGAAGGTATGAACAATGTATACAGGCAAACTCCAATATGTTTTTTTTTATGGGAAACATGGTAATACTTTAAATAGTATAGTTTTATATTATTGATCAACACACAATATGTCATCAACTGTTTTGCCAGAGGTTGCAAATATGCAATGAAACAGTTACTTTACTGTTATTGCTCACCTCGTACCCTCAACAACTGTATTGAGTGAGATTAATTCAGTTGTTGAGGTATCAACAACTGAATTCATCTCACTCTAGTGGCCTTGTCTAAAGAGCAATATGGTAATAAACTTTAAGCACTTGTGCATTTTAGCTATCCCATTGCATGGATGACTGGTCACTGTCCCTGTGAACATTCAGTCTCTAAATACTTTCTAACTCGTCTATTAATATGTTCTGACCAACCATGCATTAATTCTGTACACGAGCATCTGTGATATTATATATAGGTATATATATATTTACCATCACCTTTCCTTTTCTGTTCAGGTATGCCCCCCCCCCCCACAAAAAAAGAAAAAAGAAAAGAAAACAAGTTTGGATAATCTATAATGTGTTCCATGTCTTTGTCCTCATGTGCTCTTGCCACCCTCCTCCCTCCTTCCCCCAGCCCCCTTTTCCCTACTTTTCTCCTCCTACCTCACTGCCTCTAATTCTCATGAGAGGATGTTAAGATATAAATATCAATATTTACTGCAATCTTTATTCAATCCTTACTATAATTTAAAGTTAAAAAAACTCCTTGCCAAACATACCTAGCAAATATGTATACAAGACTTTATTCCGCTTTGTATCTTTTCGAGGGTAGCACTGTAAAATCAGCAAAGAATTGCTACATGGTTGGGTTTTGAACCTTTAATCACATCAATTGTTTACTATTCCAATCGGTTCGCCACGACTTAATTTCATCAGCAAAGTATTTTGTAGAAGATGGCAAATTGATTGCATCCGTAGACGTTTATATCAAGGCGCCTACATTTTCTTTGAGACTTTGTGACTCATTACTTCCCAAAAAAGAAAAAAATTGAACGGAGCCAACATATGGTAAAGTGATCGTTGGAGCAAAAGCGATGGTAAGAATTATTAATTCTTAAACCAGCAATGGATCAAACTTGTCAGGTGAAGGGCAAACATTTCTCTAAGTTAAAAATTAAAAAAATCAAATTGATATGCCAGAATCGAAATTGTATATGATATATATAGATAGATAAATATTGAATTATTATTAACTGATGGATTTTGTTTTGGTGGTTGGAATATTAATTTTATCATTTTTTAACCATCTTCCAATATTTCTAACCATAAGAGACATTATTTAAATTAATCAGTGCATGATATATTCTTTGCAATCTCCAGTATAAAATCTAGTAATCTATTAAAAGAGAAATGTGTAGCCATAGATTTGGTAACTTGTGTCAATAATCTGGCAGTTTGGTTAATGACAATATGATAGCTTCATATCCCAAGTAGGCTAGGCTAAGTATATGTGCTAGGAATGTGTGGTAGGTCTAATTTACAGTGTTGTTGCCTGTCTTGGGAAGATATTGGACCTTAAACAGGATCTTAGACATCCATTTTGTGTCGAAGGGAATAGTTGCAGTAGCTGCTAACTACCACTGCAAGACTGATTCAGTTTGAAAGAAAAAATGAGAGTTTATCTTCACAGACCAGCAGTGGCTATTGTGTGAAGCTGCACCAACTATATTGTCTTAAAACTCCAGAGAACAATGGCTATTCACTCATAAACATAGGCTAATAAAATAAACAAATAAATTTGAAGGAAAAACGAAATTGCTACATGTATAAAGCAACTATGATCAAAGAATTAAGTCTTTAACTTTCAGGGATATATATGTTTACTCCCATAGCCGATGTGTATTAAAGTTATAAACAGTCATAATGGAGTTCATTGAGGTGTTATTCCAGAAGCCTTGGGTTAATACCCTGCCATCTATGAGACAAACACACACATTGAAATACTGAAATACTGAAGACGTTAATGTTTCACATTTTTCAAGACAAAAGACAGTTCATGAGTCAATAATGCCTCTTCTTTTCATTTCCTATTTTCTTTAGGAGGTGTTTCATATTTTGATTGATCCATTAGCCCTGACTGATTTGTTCCAATTATAGCATCATCTGAAGAACGTCAAAGGGGTCTGATATCAACCCTAAAGTGCCTCCCAAGGACAATGATCTCATCTCCTGTTATTCCTCGAGAATATTTGACGGGGGCAAAAAAAAGATATATAAAAATAGGAAAAGTCGTTTGTCGTAGTGAAAAGAGAATAGTTAAAGAAAATGTTAAAAGAAGATAAAGATCCTTTTCTAAAAATGGCTGAGATGACAAAAGATGTGGGTGCATAAATTAGAGTAATTGAAAACTAGTTTAATAAAAAGATGAATGATCGAACACTTACAAGAGCATTAACCTACCAGTTTAGTGGAACGCCTGGCTGGGGGAAGCTGTCCAAAAAAAGTAGGTTAAACGGAAAAGATATTCCCGTGGGTGAGGAAATGAGTCTTTACTGGTACGAGAGGAAGGTCGTCATGCCCGGTCTGATCGTAGAAACGAAAAGATTATGCCTGCGCAGACGGATAGATGAGATTTTGTAGCGCGACAGACGATTGATTTTTTATACATGTGACGAAGCAGGGCATTAATTATTATGCCCATGGTCGTTAAAAAAAAAAAAAAATTGCATTATTAACAGTTGGGTGTATGTTGCCCTCTGAAAATGTTCTACTTTTCTGGCTCTTTAACATTCGTAGGTGAAATGCAATTCCAGTAATATGTTCCCCGGAAATTTGAAAACTTGATACTGAACTGGAAACTTTATTGGTATTAGGAAAAAAAAAGGAGGTCAGGTATGTAAAAGTAGATCAAAACATTAAATATAATGACATTTATGCAATTTTCTTTCCATATTCATAGATTTCCTCCAATGTTGTAAGTAACTTTTCACAACACTTATTCAATGCCCCCCCCCTCTCCCCTCCCAGAAAAGTTCGATGTTTATAATAATGTAGTTTTAAATACTAAGTTAATACTTTATTATTGTGTTTTTAAGTTAACGTATTTAGCCGTGTGCCCCCTTTTAGTAACAACCCATTCACTTCCAGTCATATAGCTTCCTCAATCTACCACCCAAAGTGTCTCATTGCATTTCTTAACTTAATATTTCATTTATCTTGAGGTTATCTTCCAATACCGGTAAAGCCATCCACATTTTCCACTCAATAATCGAACCCAATTGAGATAGCTAGGAGCGAGCAATTCTTGATGAACAAGAGGCGTCGAACAGAAATTTGGCTAAAACTGATATAGATGGAGACATAATCCTTTAATTTATTTCACTTCCTCTCTTACCTGTCCCCACCCTACTGTTGCACTTTTCCATCTCTTATTAACGATGGGCCATTTTGAGCACTATACGTCCCAAGGACAAACTCTGTAACAAATTTATCCCCCCCACACCCTATTTTGTCCAAATCCCTCACTCTCCTAAGTGTTTTACTCTTTCTTCTGAACCTGAACCAGTAACCTCTAAAGAAACAGCTCGTACTGGAGATTCTAAATCGGATGGAATCACGATTGTCGTGCAGTTCCGATGAGGTCTTTGTGGTTTACCAATCAGAAGACTTTTTGAGGTTAATGTTGGACTACAGTATTTCACCCACTAAGTAATTGCCAGTACGTATCGACGACTTTCATCCCTTGCGGGTTCCTCCTCCTCCTCCTCCGACACTATTGACCGACCTTGCGGCTAAATCTCTTGTCTGGAACTGATATTTTTGTCTCCCATCCTCATGGTATAAAAATAAAACTATCGAACAGAATTTGTAGGCTTGTTTAATTAATGGGATCTATGATAATTTCCACTGATTGTGTGTAAGAGACATCTACTGTATGGGTGGAGATGGTGCCGGAGGAGGGGGTGGGGATTGGTACCGGGGGGGAGTGGTAGAATTCCCCACCAATGAAACAGAAATACATGAAGAAAAAAAAAATTTGAAAGTGACTACCCCAATGGCGTGACTCAAAAGTGGGTCGCGAAACTTTTCGGTGGGTTGGGAGAACTTTCAAAAGAGGAAAATTTAGTTTTCCAGAACTGGGGGTAATTGATTAAGTTCTTATTTTAACATCAGGTCAATAGTCTTAAGCCAGTGCTCCCATATTCTGAGCATCAATTCTGCTGGTTGGAGGAGGGGGAGGGGTGGGAGGGGAGGTCTAGTGACTAATGGCTCAGTCCTCACCACTGGAAAACATCATCATCATTTCACAGTTACTTTTACATGGATATATGACTAGGACATCTGATATGTTAGTGTGGTACTACATCTGTATAGGCTTAGGTGTGATATTTATTCTGAAAAGTGAAGTTAAAAATGACAGTTTCCTAAAAATTTATTTATGTCAAATATATTTTCTGAAATACAACAAACTTATACATATTCTCTCAATTTATTTATTTATTAATTTTTTCAATTTTTTCCCCCCTCCAATTTTATTCCCTATATATGTTTGGAAAGTAGCGGGATGCCAAATCAAGTACCCATTTTCCATTCCATATACATTTATATGAGAGAACATGCCGACGATCGTGAAACAGTAGCACGCACCATAAAACCCAAGGAGTAAAATTCTCTCCAATCTAAGAATGTATTTTTTTTTTCATGGCATAAGCACCGATCTCTTATCTCGATATCTATATGGTGTTGTGACCTGAGTCACGGTGCATCCATGAATCCATCAGACTAGGACATAAAACCCGATGGAAACAATAGAACAAGCTCGTAACTTACGGTACAAACTTTTCGCCGGAGTGTTTGTCTGGTATGGACGGACGTGTGGTCTGCCGCAGGCGGAACTAGTCGTACAGATCTCGAAAAGAAGATTGCCGCTGGCAATCACTAGCGTTTGAGGGTAAATGTCCGTGGTGGGCCCCACTGAGTTACAAGCAGTAAAGCGGTTATGTTACAGTTTACTGTTGGATTTCTTTTAATATGCTGTTTTATGCTAGCGTTCGGGTCATGTTTTGTCCGACGTGGGTTGTACTTTTCTTCCTCTGAAATGTCAAAGGATCTTCGAAACTAACATCATAGAGATAAAAGTCACAATAAGTCGTCATTAGAGCATTGAGCGTGGCCTGGTGTCAAGTGGAATATGTAGCCAGTTAGTTCAATGAAAAACACTGCCAAAACACATTGCCTCATGAGTGACATGAAATATTCCATTTAGCCCATATAAGTCTGTCCTAAAAAATAAAAACATAAATCCTTCTCCTCAAGAAAATATTTGGCAAGCTTTGATTAATGTAATACTCTATTTTAATGTTTCTCATGGATAGAAAAATTTGATGAAGAGATTGTATACACTGACCCTGAGGGGGTGGGGGATGTAGGGAGGTGGGGGGATGCAGGGAAGTGGGGAATATACTGAAATGCTGTCATTGATGCAATATGTACAGTACTATGTGGATAGGCTCAAATTGTGACTACTGAACGAACACAGTAGGCAAAGTGAAAATCTACTGCTGCATGACTATATAGACATTTAGCAATCCATTTTAGGGAATGAGCATAAACATAGACAGCCCCTCTCTACTGTCTCTGTTCATTAAGATCATAATCATAGAATATGGATGTATATGAATTTCCCCCCTCAGGATAATCTACAAACCGGGAGAGATATCCATCCTGTTTGTGACGGAAGTTTGGCCAGTTTTGTATACTCATCTTCTGCTGATAAATATCTTATCTAGACCAAATTTAGTGTAGTTTTATATATTGTATATTGTCAGTGGGATTACTTGTTCATGTTCTATTATTCATCTTCTAAAGATCTATTCACATTTGGAACAAAATCAAAATGTGGAATTCTGTGCACTAGAAGTAATTTTTTTGTTTGTATATTTGTGTTATTTGCTTCATCAAGTAGTGCTAAAGATGCGATCACCTGTCAGTGATAAATGTCGTAAATTGCAACAAAGCTGCATGATAATGTGGTTGTATGATATTGTAGTCATATCAGTATGATTATAGGTTATTACTGATGTGGTCATATCAGGCTATGGTTATTTGGGTATGTGAGCAATGATGTGGTCATATGAGATTGGTTATGTGGTCATAATGATGTGTTTATATGAGTATGATTTTTTGGTTATATGATAATGATTATGTAGTCATGTGATGATGTGTTCATACCAGTATCATTTATTTGGTAATATGATTATCATGAATATATGATTATGTGGTCATATGAGTATGATTACGTGGTTATATGATAATGGGATCGCATGGGCATGATTATGTGGTCATATTGACTTGGTCATATGAATATGATTATATGGTTAAATGATATGACATATGCCTATGTGGTCACATTGATGTGGTCATATAAGAATGTGGTCATGTTATGGTGTGTTCATATGAGTATGATTATGTGGTTAGTATGATTATGTGGTCATTATGATTATGTGGTCATATGAGTATGATTATATAGTTGTATATTTCACATAGTTTCAGCTGCTAGTTACAAATGACTTAATAATAATAATAATAATAAATTGAACTTATAAAGCGCTAAAATCTACGGAGTATTCAATAGCGCTGTACAACCCTAATAGAATGCCAACTTGAAAAAATGAGTCTTC